>PVKZ01001585.1:219679-348277 GCA_004027375.1 Macroglossus sobrinus
TATATATATGTCTATACATATACACACATATATATGTATATATATGTATTTTTTTAAATAAAATAAATTATAACTAGAGGAAACTGTTTTCAAGTCTGTTTTTACACAGTAGGCTTAATATTTTTTCTAGTCACTAAATCACATTCCCATTCGACTGGCTGTGCACCCCTTTATTTACGGTCATTATCTGCAGGTTTTGAAAGTCGTAATGAACTGTGCTAAGCTACATTTTCCCATTCACTGGCTCAGTCATCCGGAAGAGCCAAAACATTCAAAATCTGATTGCAGTGCTCTTCATTATTTCTTATTCTCTCTCCTCCGCAAACCTCATTAACTCACATCGGAAACCCTTGCAGGTAATGCCTCTGAGCTTTTGTGTAAAAATGTAACCACGACTCTTCAAGGACAGAGATGACGTCTCTCTCAATATTTCCATTCTGTTCATTCTAAAGACTTTCTAAGCAGGTTGGTTGCTTTGATCCAAAGAAACACTGACTCAGAGTCTCCTAGATTGAAGTTCCCTCATGGACAAAATGTTGACTCTGTTTTAAGCCAGTAGAGGCTATAATCCAGAGTTATCTATACATATTCCTGGGTCACTCCTCAGACATTATAAATATAGTTTTTCACCATTGTTCTAAGGCTTTTCTTTGCTATGAAAGGTGTGTGTGTGTGTGTGTGTGTGTGTGTGTGTGTGTGTGTGTGTGTGTGTGTGTATAGTGTCTGACAATAGCAATCCTTCAGAGAACTAATAGGTCCCTAACTTACTAAAACCAGAATACCACAGCTGAATCCTTTTACCTCTGTGCTGTACTCACAAGTCAAGGGACAGATGCTGTCACATCCAAGTGAGAAAACATCTGGCATCAGTCACTTGCTCAGTTTCCACCTAGTGTTCTGACCAGTTCGACACGAGGATGAATCAACCGCCAAATGAAGTCCACTGCAGGTTTACAGATTCTGACATGTGAACGGAAGGATTCAGTAAGAACTTCCTCTCATATTTTTATAATGTTATCATAACCTGAAGAGAAAAGGAAGTTACCAGATTAATTAGTGTGCGTGTTTTAAAAGCCAGACGCCTTTGTCAGGACCCTGAACGGCAGCCCACCATTACTAATTCTGGCTGTACCTGTAGAATCAAATCAAACAGCTGTTTCATTTAATTTATTACATGTGTACAGGATGTGACACATGCCACCAAATGCTTTACATGTGTGTGTCCATTTATTCATCACAGCGATTGTACTCGGGTAAGACATGCTATGCCATTAGTATACCTGATGTGGAAATTACTTTAACATCTCTATTATCTCTGTTCTTGAATAATAAGTAATTTTAATCTCCTCATTATTCATTTCTTTTTCCTCCTTTTTGGATACACCTCATTACCAAATTGCTATGATTTCAGGGATATAGTATTATTTCTCACTCAAACTAAACGTAACTAAGATAAATTTCAGTTGTAACCTCATTGATTTCTTCGAGTTCATCTTGCGTTGTTTCAGTCAAGCAATTTGTGCTGTTACCTGTTGCCTTTTGACATATTTGCACTATCAGAACTGCATTACAAAGCATTTTCTCCAGTTTTTAAATTATTCTATATGGTTAAAGTTTCAGGTAATTGGTTTCTTCTTATATAGTAAGCTCATTAACTTGGAATTTGTGATGACCTCGAGCTATATTAGATAGTCACAGACTTTAATAAGAAGGTAGACTGCTACCAGCTTGCTGCTTTAGGACTATTACTATCTTATTCAGAAAAACAATTTTAAAATAATAGAATGTTTCCTGCTCAAGAAGTATTTTGGAGCTTTTTACATTTTACCCTCAGAAAATGTTTGTTAGTGATGAAATGGATTATAATTTCATTGGTGTCCAAGGGCAGTTTCTTTTCAATGATGCATTCAAGGGCAGATATATTCATTTTTAAAATTTTAGTCTCCGCCGATTTCTAGCAAATCTGTATCCCGTGTGGATAAAACGGCTTCACTCAGCTCACTTTCGTCTCCTCGATCAGATTGAAATGTTCATTTATTTTACATAACATCTCTTACCTTAAGACTTAGAGCCTTGTGACTGGGCCTGGCCTCCTGTGACCTCCACATGACAATGAACTGGTGGAAAGAACCACTTTTAGGGGAAATAATCATCTATCCAACTAATACTCTGTTCCCTCTACTCTTTAAGCGATGCTTTTCATTGAATTATCGTGGGAATGTAACACCCTCAAATGACTTTTCAATTGCATTGAGACCCGTTATTGTAGAGGTCTCATTTGTCTGGAGCAGTAGGTAAGATGGAGAGTGTGGTAGCAATGGTGGCAGAAGTGACCATCCCATAGTCCTCTCAACCCCAAGATTTTATGATCCTTTTCTAACGAGTTATCATTCTTTCTTTACTTCTGGAATTCCTTGCACATCACCCCTCTGACATGTGAAGATAAAAATGAAAACAGCAATGAAACCCATGCTGGTTTGCAGGAGCCTCATGGTTCACTGTTTGAGTCTAGCCTTGTTTCTCCCCAGCTTTGGTTTCCTGGATGATTCTATGACTGTGTAGGATGCTGTGGCCTCTTTATTTGCATTCTGGCTTCCTCTCTCGATCTTACCATTCTATTTTTTTTTTATTATCCTTGACCTGATTTGTAAAATGTCATATGCTTTTCTCTATTTTTACCCTATTCTATGCAGTCTTTTAAAATACCTCAAATATTCTGTAGCATAAAGAATGGTTTAAACATCTGAATAAATGATGGCTACCTCCTTTCTGAATGATCACTTTCACATTAGAGAAAGTTCCTCGGTGAGCCTGCAAACTGGACCTCGGGGCTCCCTGCTGGCTGTAGCAGTGAGGAAAAAAAGCAAACTGACCGTGTCTCCATCCCTCTGGCCTGTCTCTCCGCAGAACCATTCAGTGCCTCCGTCTGGGTGATGATGTTCGTGATGCTGCTCATTGTTTCCGCCATAGCGGTTTTCGTCTTTGAATACTTCAGTCCTGTGGGATACAACAGAAACTTAGCCAAAGGGAAAGGTGAGAATGCCTCCGTCGGCGTGATTCACTGTCAGCATGATTTAATTTTCCTTCAGTGATGATTTCAGGTTTAGAACGTGTTGTCCTAAATTGCCTTGCTAAAAACCCTTGTGCAAATGGTTCTGGGTCACTGATGCTACTTGTAACTCACAGGGATGGGTTAGTGACTTCAGCTGAACAAAAAAATGGATAAAAGAAAATGAAACATTTCATCTTCTTGTCATTTGTTGAGAAAGCAGATCTGAAGTTTTTCTGGCAATTTAAAAAATCTAAGTCAAAAGAAATCTTAAAGTTGTCGTGAGCCTCGACTTCAGTCTATGTAAGAAAATGGTTTTATATAATCTCGTTTAAGAATATTCTCCAAAGTACTGACTCATAATTAAATTTATTTGACAATAGATGTAATTATAAAATGGTGTTTTCCCCCCAGAATTACAGATTTTTCTTGACAGTGCCTGGCCTTGGTGCACTGTATTTGATAAAGTGGGAATGAGCAGATAGGAAATTGAATTGGAAGGCATTGGCTACCACTTATGAAAAGGCTCCCACGTAAGCCAGCACTCACGTGCTATACATAAGCACATGACATCACTTTAAGTGAACGCGCTTTCCCAAAAAAATGACTCGAGATTGTAGAAGACAGCAGAACTTCAGGGTACAATTATTTAAAAATAAATAAATAAATAAATAAGGTACTTTAATTTGCCACCTATTCTTTTTACCTGGGAGATCCAGTGTTAGAAGCAGCCGACAGGTCATGGAAATCTGTTAGGAACTTAGCTATATAGAAAGCCTCCTATAAAAATGCCGTAAAAATCGTGTGTTTAAATGGGAGTAACCCCAGCCTTCACTAAAAGGGCAATGCAATTCACCAGTAAGGAGCTTTCCACCAGGGGTGGGGAACCTGAGTCAGTGCTCTGTGAGCAATCGTACTGCAGTTGAGTAGGGCTTTCCATTCTCAGACTCAGAGTTTGTGCTGTGTGTGAGTTCACACATTTATTCGATGAACATTTGTCGAGTGGCTACTATGTGCCAGGCGCTGTACTGGTGCGGGGGTTGGGGATGGCGTGGTGAATCGGATAGAAACTTCTAACCCTCAGACAGCTGAGAATGTAGTTGTGGAGGCAACATGTAAACACACAAATCAATAATCACAGATGGTAATACATCTCGAGAAGAAGGGGAGAAAAGCAAGGCGACGTGGTGGGGTGGAGCGTTACTTAAACAAGATGGTCGAGCAGGGAACGAGTCTGGGAAGAGATGACGTTTCAGCTGAGAGCTGGAGGATAAGAGGGATTCAGTCATGTGAAAAACAGAGGGAAAAGCATTCCACGCAGGGGGAACAGCACATGCAAAGGCCTCGGCATGGAACCGATCTTGATTTGCTCAAGAAACAGTGATATGAATGAGTGAGGTTGTGAGATGGAGGCAGGAAGACAGGCTGTCGACCGTGGTGAGCATTTCAGATTTTCTTCGAAATACACTGGAGGGGATGAAACATGGGCAGTGTGAAACGTCACGGGGCTAATCTCCCAAGACAACTGTGGAAGAAGGAATCCATATTGTAGACTTCCTCGTCTTTCTGTTGCAAGGCTTCCTAGTTCCTGCTCAACTGCATGCAGAAACTCTCAGGAAACGACAGCTACTTGTTTCTTTGTGCAAAATGCTTTTCCGTTTCATTTCACTGTACTTTATGGGGGAGATAATATGGCCTAGTCATCGTATTCATGAATCAAGAATTCCCCGAAGTCTTGGACAGATCTCTTGCGACTGCCTGTTTCTGATTCCCAAATAGCTGTCACTTCTGATCACCGTGCACTCCTGATAATATGAAGTGGTTTGTGAAGTTAACTGGATTGAGTCTCATTATTTTTTTTTTTTTCTTAAGAGTTCTCAACCTCTTGGGAATAATCCCAGACGATCGTAAAACTGGACAAGGAGGAATAGGAGAACTGGAGCTTGAGAAGAGCAGCGTTAATTGCCTTCTCTTTTTATGTGCTGTATACGGACATTAGAAGTATTGCTGTGGCCTGAGTTTGGCCTCCAGCGTGTGAAAAGCGTGCTTCTCCTAGGCTCCCTGCCCAGACTCCCGAACTTCCATCAATCAGGATTCACTTCTGCCACTTTATCTATTGCCTACTCTGCTTAGATCTCCAGCTGAGGTCTAAGTAGATCATTTTTTCATATCTTCATGTACTTGAATGACATAAAAATTAACCTCTGTTAAAGGAAAACCTTTTTTTTTTTTTGCCATCAGACGGGGATGTACATTGACTTTTTTTCCTTTGTGCAAAATAGACTTGAAAGCCCAATCGTGTGCATTTGACAGCCTGCATATTCCTCACCCCAATTACACCTCTTTAGTTAAATCTGTTGCAAGGCACATTTAAGAATCTTAAGAGGGGCACGGAGTTGTTGCCAGGGCAGAGTGAGGAGGGGGAAAGTGCTGTGACATCAGCGTTCATAGCCCAGGACCCCGCAACCAAACACCTCCCATCTGTGATGCGTCGTAAGAATTAGGCTCTGTCCTCCCGTTCCCGATGTCCTTTGGAGAAGGTTTTAGTTTGGTTTCATTCCTGTACTGTGCACACTTTACATCCGAGTTTGAACAGGAGCATTTGCTGCAGACAGTCCGGTTAGAATACCAAACGCCAAATGCCCGTCCCCCTGAATTGCCTAGCTCTGGGGAGACAGTGCATCCGGTGAATACCGAAGCAGCCCCCCACACACCCAGTTTTGCAAGGCTCTCTCTAACGTTTTCTGAGGCGATCGCCTCCCCCAAATGGAAATCACATTCAGATTTAAAACAGGTCATAACACTACTTCTCATGCAAACCCACATTTTGCATAATCATTTTCTCTTCCTTTCTTCCTTCCTTTTTTTTTTTTTTGAAGAAACGTGGCAAAAATCCAGCTAGATAGCAATGTGGGAAGAATGCTAATTGTTAAAGGAAAAAGGGAGACGTCATGGCTCCGGTTCTGGGGCAGTGATGGGACCCTGTGATGCATGTCCCCAAACTGGTGACCTTCAGTGTTGCCGCTGGCCACCGCGTAGTTAGTAAACGCTGACAAGTGAGCGTCTTGCGAAAATGCTGAGCACATCTTCCTGTCTTTTGCAGCGCCCCACGGGCCTTCTTTCACCATTGGAAAAGCTATATGGCTCCTTTGGGGCCTGGTCTTCAACAACTCCGTGCCTGTCCAGAACCCAAAAGGCACCACCAGCAAGATCATGGTGTCCGTGTGGGCCTTCTTTGCCGTCATATTCCTGGCCAGCTACACGGCCAATCTGGCGGCTTTCATGATCCAGGAGGAATTTGTGGACCAAGTGACCGGCCTCAGTGACAAAAAGGTAAGGTCACCTCGCTCTCCTCTCTGCCTGGGGGGCTGCTCTGAAACGCTCGCCCCTCAGAAGGGAACGATTTGGGCTCCTGTCATCGAAACTCACCGACTCTGAAGCACAAATCAGAAGACTTTTTTTTCTCTTAAATTGACAGATTTCTAAAAATTTTAGGAGCAGAACTGTAAGCTTACTTCTCCTAAGTCTAAAAGATTCCAGATCTAATTTGCAAGCATTGTTTCCCCAAGTGGCCATCTCTCGGATTTACGTGATGCTGCTGGCAATAAGGTTTTGTGGCCCAGGGAATGTTCTAGCTCTGGCTGGAGCTCACCCTCTCAAGGAGAGTGTGATATTGAGGATGATCCACTGGGTTAGATGAGGAGAAACTTGGGGTGAAGCAAGATGCTCTAGGCTGTAGGTCCCTCCTGGTTCTGGGACCGTGAGAATCTCTTATGGACACCATGCCTTGGATTCCTCATAAATGACATGGGGAAAAAAAAAAGTCATCTCTGAGCCCTACCCAGAGATAAAGATGACAGCCTCATTTTAGTATGTGGCCAATCAGCCCCAGTGTCAGCAGGCCCAACTCACCCGAAATGTCTTCAAGGGACATGAAAGGAGCAGAGTTTTCCATTCCCCACTGGTCCCTTTTACTCGGACACCTGCAGCCCCCGTCGTGGGGCTGCGCTTCCATCAGTCAGGTGGGAGTGGAAACACCTGTGCTCTCCACCGAAGTTTAGAAAGGGTTGTGGGGTGTGAGTGGCTCTTCAGAAATGCGCATGGAGAAAGGAAAGAGGTAAACTGAGAACATTCTTCCTGTTGAAATTCTAGACCCAGGAAGTAAATCCTGATTCACTAAGCTCAGCAGTGTCGGGGCTGCACCACTGCAAAGATTTTACATCTCCTGTCTGCGGATAATTTGTCTCTCTTTGTGAAATCTCACTCTCATGTCTTGTTGACATAAGTCTACATATGTGCCTTCGGCATTCATCAACAAACCACTGAATAGAAAATCAGTCCGTGAAAAAACAGCCTTCACAGCTTGTCTGTTATCTGCTGTGGTCAAAAGAGGTGCAGAGAGATAATGATGGGTTGGGATGTGTCACAGAAGCGCCATCACCCTCGGGAGTGGTTGGCCTCTCCCTGGTGGCTTCCCAGTGTAGCATGAGTAAATGGCACTTTACATCCCATGGGGATAAGGCCCTATAGTATCTGGCCAACCCCTCATGTCCCTTTCTCTCCCCCTCGATGGTCCACTCTCTGTTCCTTAAACACTCCAAGTTTATTTCTAATGTGGTACCCTCGCACTTGCTGTGTCCTCTGCCTCAAACGTTCTTCCTTGCTTTTTCTCATGGCTGGCTCGTCCTTGCCCCTTAAGGAAAGTATCACCCCTTGAAACAGGTCATCTTGGCCACTTCCTTGGCAGCCTGAGCTGGAACTCCCAGAAAAACCTAAATTCTCATAGGAAGAAATAACACTAAATAAGTAAATGTAAATGGAGAAGAAAATTCCAGGCAGAATAAGTATCATCAAGGAGCTGAAACAGATGAGACTGAAATAAAATGGATGTGGGGCAAGAGGGTGTCGGGGAGGTACCTGCGATCCAGTTACCTGGACTTAGGGGGCTCCCAGTCCCTACTTGTTAATTGAATGAGAAGAGGCGTGGTGTGTGGGACACTGCAGGCAGCCCTCTGGGGTCTCCTGGGACCCCTTTTCCAGCTCTGCATGCCCAGCCCCACCTTCACTGTCAAAGGCTCATGCCAGGAACCCTAATGCCTGGGAATTTAAGTTCTCCCAGTCTTTTCTGTCACCTATAAGCAACTACTAACCAGTATGACGGTGCAAAAGCCATCTGCTCCATGGCTGCTAGGCAGGGCAAAGTCGGCTACAGGTTACTCTCCAGAGCTCCCCGTGGCATCAGGCTGAGGCTGAGACCTTGCCTATGATTACACCCTCGGCTTCATGCTCCCATTTCCTGACCGCCTGCCCCCACTCCCTCCTGGTGTCTGCTGCAGCCCTTCCTGCATGAATCATGTTCACCCACTTCCCTGGCTCAGGGTCAACTGTTGGCTTAAGGCATCTGTGAGGCAGCAGAGAAAGCCCTGCCCTTGGCTCTGGGCAAAGCCGGCTTCCTATCTCCTCTCTGCCACACACAGGCTGCGTGACGCCTCACGGCCCTGCAGCCTCACCGCGCCTCCTCACTCCCCTCCGTGAGCTTGGGAGTGACAGGCGTAGTGAGGATGGAAGGAGGTCACAAACGTGGAGGTGCCTGGGAGCCTATGCAAGTCCCCTGGAGACACGAAGCCCTGTTACACGCATCCGTCACGGGATGGGAGCAAAAAGTGCACTTTCTAGAAGCAGCGGCTGGAGGTGCAACAGAAGCACGGGGGAGCCGTGTGCTGGATGAGAGGATTTTTCAAGCAAATAGTCAGCAGCATATTCTTCATTTTGTTGCTGTTTTCAAAGGCTAGGGGAGAATCCCTTGCTATATACTTTTGGGTCTAAATAATATGACCGCTTGTGGGACAACTGATTAGCACCACTAATAATCTGACCGACCTCTGACTTGGGAATACCTAGTAGTACATACCACCTCCTGATGACGCACAGCTCAGTTTCCAAGCTCAGAGCATGAGTGGCAAGCACATCGCTCCTGTAATTAAATGTTTGATACAATTAGATAAATGGCAAAATTCCGGGAGTAAGTAAGCCAGATGCTCACAGTAGATTAATAGCAGGGACACAAAGAAAGTTCACAAAACAAAAATCTGTATTGAATCCATTTATTTTAATATTGTACAGAAGTGCTGTTTTTTTTCCCCCTTTCTTTCATTATGAATACCAATTCAAGTTTACGATACTCTAAGCTATTTTCAGTGCTTTGTCCATGGTGTGCTCAGACGAGGCTGGGTTTAAATCACGTGTAGGTGGATTTGTTGGTAGATGCTCCCCTAGGAATTATTAAAGGAAAGTTGGAATTCTGAAATGTTGGACATCGTTATGGCAGGGAAACCTATCTCCGGAAGGCAGATTAATGTAATGGGAAGAGCTAGTGTCCTCTTTGGGGTCAGATGGACCTGGGTTCAAATCCTGACCTTGCCATATAATGGTTGGATGGCCTTCAATGTGTCAGGATCCCCAAAGCTCCGTTTCCTAATAAAGAGAGGTATTAATACTGTTCCAGCAAGGTCGATATGATGATTAGAAATAACCTGCTGCCTCTCCTCATCCTCCTTTCTCTTCGTCTCCCTCCTCTTCCTCATTATCATCATCAGTGCCTGATTCGAACCAGTCCTCACTTCTGAAGTCCAAAACCTTAGTGCGCTAAGTTGGCTCTTTGTCACAGCAGAGGAGGGAATTCGAGAATTGCCCCTGGGAGATGAGCCCGTGAACGTGTTCTTGCAGGGTCACGCTGTGTGTGGGCACTGCGGTGGCACCACTGGTGGTCCAGGCCATTGGCTGAATGGAGGCCTCCGAGCCTCTCCTCCCTCCTAAAAGCCTCAGCTGTTCGATGCCGACATCCAGAAGCACGTGGAGCTTCACCAGCGGGGGAAGGCCATACTGGACACAGGGGCCCAGTTGCCACTGTCCCTTATTTACAGCCACAGAAGACAGATATTTTAAATAAACACATAGGTGTTTATTTAAACATGTAGGTTGGATTCATAAGAGGAACAAAGGCATGTCCTGGTCAACTGCCATGTTTTTCCTAAACAATTTATTTCCCAGACCTGCGTCTCTGCTTCTTCTATCATAAAGTGCTTGCCATGTTTTATTCACTTGGAGAATTTTCAGACCGATCCACATATTGAATGGAAAAAAAAATTTTTTAGAATATAATCCTCTAATCCTCTATTCTCCAAATTGGAAGGAAACCAGCTCTGTTATTTGGCTCAAGTCACTCTGGGTAACCACAGGTGATGAGGCGATGAGTAGCAAGCATGCAGATGCCAGGTAGTCTTTTAAGCACTCTGTGATTAATTGCAAAAGCACTCCCCAAATTATAGATAGAGAAAATGAGGCTCAGAGAGCTTAAGCATGTCCCAAAGTGACTGCATTCCTAAGTGGCAGATGACAAGCCGAACTCCAAGCCCAAGGCCAAGTGGGGCCAGTTAGCATGAATAATGAAGGCAGCCTTGACAGAGAAAAAGCTGTGACTGTGACGAGTTCCACTGAGCCCAGGATCGTGGCTGCGTCGCTCTGCAGTCCTGCTGGCCGTGGGAACCCCTGCACCGCCCCTTCCTTCGCTGAAGCCCACGTTGATTCTTTACCCCTGCACACGGAACTCTCTGGGAGAAAGCTGCACTCGAAATCATTTCTGTAAGAAGCAGAGTGCGTCCTCGATGCCAGGACCTGGGACTCAAGAGATGAGTCAAGTTCGCCCCTACCTTTGTTTCACCGTGTAGATCGTGACTCTTTAGTGAGCCAAGAAATCAATTTAAGGGATGTAACCATTCAAAAAATAGAACGTAATGGATGACATCAGAGTATATCACACGGGGAAAGCGAGTACTGGGAAGTGGTGTGTGTGTGTGTGTGTGTTGCGTGTGTGCAAGGTGGCGATGGGAAATGTATTGTGAGTCATGCTTTAAAACGTTTGACAGCCTTTAGTCGAATGGAAAAGGTTCCTGGATCTTGATGCTGGGCTGAATTTTGTGTGGGTGATGGAATAATCAAGGCCAGAGAAGTATGGAAATTCATCACGGAGGCTGAGTGTCTGTCGCCGTGCAAACCAGAGGGAGGAAGGGGATCCAGAAGAGCTCCTGGGCTCCTCTGCGACAGCTGGGGGGTTAAGAGGAGGCAGCGAGTCCCACGGGCCATCTCTGGAAGTCTCCGGATGTTGGAGTGGCGGCTGCAGCAGTAGACTTAGGGACAGAGCTGTCGCCTCTCTTCCTGAGCAGGCAGCTGCCTGGCAGATGCCTTAGGCTGGGGCCTCCTCCCCTTCCCGTGATGAGTTGAGGCCCCGCTTGCTGGAGTGAGTTCAAGAGCATTTTGCTGTAAACACACGCGTGCACACACACACACACACACACACACACACACACACACACACAAACATCCACCACAAGGCATCCCGCTGGAGGATCTCATTTGGACATCATCTGGCTACTTCCCTCAAGTCCAGCCGTGGCTGCTAATGAGGCAGCAGCATGCCTAATTTAGGGGAAATGGTTTCCAACCGGAAATTTTAATTAACAATGGAAGGAAGGGTGAGTCTGAATTTTTAAAGATAGATAGATAGATAGATAGATAGATAGATAGATAGATAGATAGATAGATAACGTTTCCAGGTGGTGACTCTTGGGTAAACTCGGACACTTTCTCCGGTAATTCTCGGTGGGCAGACTGTCCTAGAAGTCACGAGACCTCTGCCTTCCAGTCCTGGTTCTGCCGTGGCATTGCCTGGTGTCCTCCCCTCTCCAAGTCTCAAGATCGGCACTTCTAACAGAGGATGGTGTCACTGGCATGATTTCTGAGCAGCAAGGGAGTTCAAACCTTAGCCTGTGGTTTTACGATCATCGCTTTCTAGTTTCAGAATTCCACATTTCACAGAAAATTGAGGCCCTGGTACCTCCCCCCCTTACTTTTTTTGCTCATAATGACAGTAAAAATGAAAATAATAATAGTTTTATTTTTGATACTTACTCTGTTCCAAGTACTGTTCTAATTATTTGATAAATGTTATAATTTTAGATCTTCCTATTGACCCTACCAAGGAAGTCTGTTTCCCACTCTACAGATGGAAAATAAATGGAGGACGTGTGAAGTGACGTCTCTAAGTTTGTACAGTTTATAAATAATAGAACCTGATTTTGCACCCTGTGAACCTGTGCTCATACTCATAGCCATTGCCCTGTGTCGCCTCTAGATTTTAATTGTGTTTTGGGGGCTCAAATCCAGTTCCCTTGACTCCTAATCTGATTGGGTTACCCCAAGCACTGAAGTTGTGGATAATATCAGCCAACCGTGGAAGATAAGTAGAGCATGGACAGTGAGACTTTATAGAGGCTGGAGGGCCATACGAGACATGGGCACCCCCAGGAAGCTAACGGCTAGTGGGGACATCAGCTCAACAAACGTTCATGGAACCCACCATTATGCCTGAAATATGTTAGGCCCCCAATAAGTATTGCAGGTACAGGTGCATGAATGAATGAGTAGAGAAAGAATCAATGGCAACATATAAACATTGTAGGGGAAGAAAAAGAATTTTTCCTCTACCCTCTAGATTCCTGGTTGAGACTCCCATGTCCTGGTAGTAAAAGACAAATTAACAGGAGAAAAAAAAAAAGGAGTTTAATAACATGTATACATGGGAGATACTCAGGAACAATAAGTAACTCCTGAACCGGCCCAGGCAACCACCTTAAATACCAAAAGATGCAACTCAAGACAAAAGATGCTGAGGCGAAGCCAGGGATGGGAGGTTGCCAGGAAAAGCAAAGTAAATGAGGGGAAGGTTGTTATGCAGACTTAAGTCAGCTGCCTTCTCCAATGCGAGTTTCAAAGAGTTAGTCACCCTTCACTTCCTGTACCCAGAGGAAGACGCCCTTTTACAGCTGGAGGTGTCCCTTATAAATGTAAATGCCTCACACAAAAGGGTAACTTCTACCTGGTTTTCAGAGCATCTCCTGTGTCTGCACCTGCTCAAAAAATAATCATCCCCCACAAATCCTTATGCCAAAGAGGCGTAAATTGGGGTGGCAAATTCTGCTCCCCTCCATCATTTTCTGAGGGAGGTGAAAGTAATTGCAAATGGAGTTCCGAGAGAAGGGAGCGATCGGTGGAGATCACAGACAGTTTCATCATCAGGTAGATAAATGAAGTGAACTAAAATAATACCTTGATTCCAGCTCAATCAGCATTTCCTGAGCACTGCCAGCTCCTCAGTGCCTTCTACTAGGCTGGTCTCTATAATGGTACCAAAAAATCTAATCCAGCAACATCTCTTGCGTACTCAGCCAGTACATGCTGGGGCACAGACAGTACAGAACAAGACAGACACTGTTTGCGACCTCCTGCTGCTCACAGACCAGTGGAAGATGCAATTAAGTGGAAAGGAAGCACAAAAAGGAATGTGTTTTTGCTGTCCTGTGCTAATGCATGCATTTGTGTAACTCTGCCATGAGACAAAATGATGACTGACTGCTTTTTCTCCTCCTCCTTCTGTTCTTTGTCTGTCTCTCTGTCTCTGTCTCTCTCTCCAGTTTCAGAGACCCCACGACTACTCCCCACCTTTTCGATTCGGCACGGTGCCTAATGGCAGCACCGAGAGAAACATTCGGAATAACTACCCCTACATGCATCAGTACATGACCAAATTTAATCAGAAGGGAGTGGAGGACGCCTTGGTCAGCTTGAAAACAGGGTAAGAGGATGGGGCTTTCTTTTCCTCCGCAGGCCTGCCAGCGGATAAACCTTTCAGTAAATGGCTCTCTGCACGCCTTGGTGCTTATCGGCCCCCACTGTCGTCTTTTCTGGGGAGCCGTACAGTCAAGACGGACCCCGCTTAGGGCTGCTTTTGCTAATCTGATGAGCATCGCGGGTTTCCTTCCCAGCAGTGTTAAGGAAAAGCAAATCCAGGACGCTTTGAAATGCAGAGAACCAGTGGGGTTTCTTAAACTGATAAAGGAGTTGGTCCAACTCCACGGGATATTTTAGCCAAATAGAAATGTTAAAAAAAAAAAATTCGACTGACTATTCTAGAATGGGGGAAACTTTCCCGTTTCCCCCTTCGTTCTTCGGCCAATAGAATAATTAAAATGACATCAGGCCGGTGAAGAGGAGGTGCACACGGGGAAGTCACATAAGCATGGAAATTTCAAGGACAGTTAAGTCAAAATGAGGAGCAGATACCACTGATAACCGGGGACTCGGGAATGGGAAGAAGGGGCCAGGACTTCCAAGAGAAGTCAGGTGGTTTACGAGGGGCTGAAAAGTGTTCACGTTTAGTAAACAAATGTTTGCCTGGCCTCTTTAAACAATAGGACACACACACGGGAGGACCTTGATGAAAGGGGCTTTGCTCGGTCCCCCAGCTCCGCCCCACCGGTTACCACACCTGGTTCAGACTAAACTACTTATCTCTGACGAGTCTCCCTTCCTGGAGCAGGTCTCTATCTTCAATTCTTTTAAGCAGTAAGGTGGGGACGGCAAAGGTTCTTGCTGAGCCTTCTGAGCCTTGACTGTTCTCAGCTCAAAATAATCTGCATGCCAGCGTGGCACGTCTTGGGGTGACTTGCTCTGAACCCCCCCAGTTCATTTCAAGATCTAATTGGCTTTTTTTCAATGATTCACAAATCGGGCAGCATCCCATCTAGCAAGTAGAAAGTTGTTGCAAGTTGCTGTACGAAACGGGAGGCTTTTAGAGGTAGAAGAGGGCAGGAAAAGAAGTTTCTAGCAAGGAGCTGGTCATTTCAGGCAAGGTGACTTTTCTTTGGGGAGCGGCGGGTAGTCAGGCAGCCTTCCTCGGTACCGCTGACCAGGTAATTCCAGATTAATTTGTTAAAGGTCACTTTCCTAGGAGAAGCTGAAACTGCAATTACGTCTTGGTTTGCTGATATGAGACTTAATGCGGGCGACTCCATTTTGGGCTGGTTGTTTCTTTTTTTAACGGAAAGATCTAAGGAGATTGAAAGCTTATTTAAAGTGGTACAAACAGCATGCTGTTGATTTTTATCTGATTTTTAGGTAGGAGTTTTGAGTGCGTAGCTTTATGTGTACACACTCACAGTATAACATTGGTGAAGGAGAAAGGAAATATGGAGACAAAAAGCAATGAGAAGTCAGCCTCTCTACAGGTACAGCTGATAGTCTCGTCTACCTGTTGGCATTGGGGCATGTAGCATCTGCGTGTAGCATCCGCAAAATGACTGACGCTGAGAAGAAAAGACGGCTCAGTGGTCAGGGGTTTGCCCTGTGGATCTGCAGTGTGCTTCTCCTCCCCTGTCATTATTTGTTGTATGAACTCGGAGAGTCTTTTAATTGCTCGCAGCCTCATTCGTAAAGTGGGAATGATAATAGCACCTACTTCGTCGGGGTTTTGTTAGGATTAAGAGAGAAAAATCTGCTGGAAAGCATTTCGAAAACTGCCGGGCACAAAGGATAAGTCTTAATTGTTAGCGTTCTTATTTGGTGTAAATGTTATATTCTATTCCATGGACTCTTCAGATTATCAGGATGTATGAAATGCATTTTTGAAAGGGTTTCACTGAAAATGATTCTGTTTTAAATGAAGGAGATAAATGTTTCACCTATCTGGAAATTAACTTCCATGGGTTTTCTAGCAAGTGAACGGTGACTGCAGTGCTTTGTCCCAAACCCACGGCCTCTCCCTCTCGGCTGGTCTGCAGGCCCACTGCTGCTCCTTTGCATCTGGCAGGCCGGAGGGGCCCCCTCTCAGCCATAAGCCCAGTCCTCTGTGTAATTCCCCAGGAGCTTTGGTTGATAGCATCTGTCCATTCAGTCCCTTTGGAGTCTCTTTGTGTCTCAGTAGGAGCTAGGACAGCATTTATTTAGAAGCTAAATCTATTTCTTGTCCAAAATTCATTGACACACTACTCGTTCTGACTTGGAATGGCTTTTTAAAGACATTTTATAAAGCTAACAAAAATGCAGAAAATGTGCAAATATGAAACGTACTGCTTGATGATTTTGTACAAACTGACCGTCCAGGTCAGTTAACAGGATGTCACCAGTCCCCAGAACACACACCCCCAACCACACACTCTTCTAGTCACTATCTTCCATCCATCATCCTCTCTTCTAAAGCCGTAGATGCTTTTTGCCTGTTGTGCTAACATATACTTAAAATCATACCATATGTTTTCTTTTTTATTTGTCTTCTTTTGATTCTACATTCTGCTTATGACATTGTTGCATGCCATTCTACTTCTTTCATTCTCACTGCTGTAGAGAATTTCGTCACGGGGCCATGCCACACATTAATCCAGTGCCTCTAATCTTGTCGAATAGTTGCAGAGTGTCCCATTTGGGGCTCTTTATGACGAGTAATGCTTCGGAAGACATTCTCACACTTGTGTTTCACTGCACAAGTGAGTGCATCTCTTTTGATGTATACCTAAGACTGAAATGGCTAAGCGATAGAATGTATGTTCAATTTCAGTGGCTATCAGAAAAGACAGATTTTTGTGTGTGTGTGACTTTCCATCTTAGCCATGGGTGTGGCTATCGTTTGTTTGTTTCCACTGTGGTCTTTTCATCAACGTATACTATTGCTTTCGACAGACCGTAAGTGCAGACATGGATGACAATGGTTAGAAACAGTGCTTGAAGCCTGGCTCGCCCGCTTTTTATCCATCTGCCACCCAGAGCACAAAATGTTTTTTTTCTTTTCTTTTCTTTTTTTAAATAAGGCAAACAAAAAGGAGAAGATAAATGGAAACCGTCTATGGCCATAAATCGTACAAACTGTTTTCTGGAAGCCATGTAATAATAATAATCCATCTTAGCAAACTTGGGCAGATGGTGGGTTTATCCTAGACTAAATCTCCCCTGAGGGGGTGCTTTGCACTATTACTTTAAACTCAGACACCAGAGCTAAAGGGGTGTGAGTCTTTGTGAAGAAGGAAGTCCCCTGACCCTTAGCAGGAGGGCGTAGCCCTTCTGTCTAGGGGTTCCACTTCAGTGGAGTCGCTGCCAGGGAAACCGCTGATGTGTGTAACAGGCGCCTCGGGTCATTGTTTAAATTAATCAAGCTGAAGTTCAAATAGATAATCTCTATAATTCAAAAATCAAAAAGTATTACATAAAAGGATACACGGCAGAAAGCTTTCCTTTCACGGTTCCTTCAATCTGTCTGGAAAACCCTCCATAGTAACTCTATTTACTCGTTTCCTGTGTATCCTTCCAGATCCTTCTCCATCAGCTACAGAGTTATCATTTCCAGATTCATAGTCTTTCATCGTGTTAATGTGCCATGCAGTATTTAGTCAGTCTCCTATTGAAGGATATTTAGGTGGTTTTCAATCTTTGACTATTGCAAATTACATTGCAATGAATATCATCCTTGTGTGAGTGTCACATGCAGCGTAGAAGAAATTTCTTGGGATGCTGGGTGAAAGACTACACGTAATTACTTTGGGCAGACATTGACAGATTTTCCTCCAAAGGAAATTCACCTTTACTTCATCAATGTATAGGCGTGCCTGTCTCCCCAAAGTCTTTGCCAGCGTAGGTTTTCATCAATCTTGTAAGATTTTGCTATCATAATAAGTAAAACATGTGCCAAAATGTATTTTAATTTGCACTTTTTCTTATTATCAGTAAATTTAACCACATTTTCATATGTTATTAAGAAGCTTCTGTGATTTCTTCTTGGAAAACATTATTTTTTTCTGTTAGTTCATTGCTTTTTTTTCTTAATTTATAGAGAAATGACCTTTTTGTGGTATGATTACAAATGTTTCCTCAATATTTTTGTTTGTCTTTTGAACCTTTGGATGATATTTTTTTTTCCATGCAGATTTTTATTTGTTTGTCATCAAATTTACCAACCTCTTTTTATGGCTTCTGAATTTAGAGTCGTAATTAAAAAATCCTTCATAACGCTGAGGTTACAGAATAACTTGCTCTTGCTTTTCTCTGGTTCGGTTGCATTTCTGATATTTGCAGTTTTTCTGGGTGTAGAGTGTGAAATAGGACTCCAGCTCCTCCGATGCTGACGAGAACCCAAGTTCGAGAACAGCCCTGCAGAATGGCACACGCTCTGACTCTGGGGTGATCGTGTCTGCTCAGCTCCCACTGCAAGGATTCCATCTTTCATCTTTCAAGTGTCTACTTAACACTCGATGGATGGCCTTTTTCTTCCCTCTTTCATCCTGTTTCTTCTTTCAATTTTTCATAAGGGAATACATTATTTTAAGGTATGACATATCATAAAATAATTTTACAAGAGCAAATATCATGAGAGTATACTGTTCAAGGAGTAATAAATAATAAAATAAACTCTTCTCATACCCACCACCTAGCTTTAAAAAAAAAATAGATTTTCCCTCCTTTACCATGTGCAGCATCTCTAGAAGTTTCCGTCTCTCTGGAAGGTAGAGGGAAGTGTCCCATCTACTCCTGAATTGGTAACCACAGGACACCCCTAATAGCCTAAAATCCAGTGAGTCCTGATGTACACAGCCGGAGCATGTCACTCAGCTGTCGGGTCTCAATCCTCTACCCACAAGTCTTAGCAGCATCCGTCTGCTGCTTATGGAAGGTGCATGCACATACTCCAGGGTCGTTGGGAGGGGTAGGTTTCCTTATAGAGTGTAACTTCCTGGGAGAGCCTGGAACACAGAGGAGCTTTGGGTTATGGTTGAATGACAGCCCCAGCTTGGTTTGAGTCACGCCTCTATCGTTAGCTAGCCGTAGCCTTGGACAGACTGTGTCACGTCTCTGAGCTTCAGTCTTCCCATCTAAAAAGTGAAAGAGCTGGATTCTTTGATCTCTGAAATAGTTCTGAGATTCATTTATTTGTTTCAAACACTTGAACACGTATTTAAAATTTTCCAAAATTCAAAAATCCAGACAGACCACATCTATAAACGTATACACAGCTGTCAGTTTTACAGAGATGATTTGGAATCATGCTCCAAAGCTGGGCCAGCGGACAACCTGTACCTGAATTCCGTGATTACTTGTTAATAAAATGCAAGTATCTGGGCCCAACATAGAACCTTCTTTCCAGTGATGGAACCTATGAATCTGCATTGTAGCAAGCATTCTCCTCTGTCTCCTTCCCGTCTCCCACTCCAAGTGATTTTGATGCATGCTAAAATTTGAGAAGTAGTATTCTAAAGGCATTCAATAAACACATTTTATTGAGTGGATAGAGTATAACTTACCTTTGGGATCCAGAATTGCTTTAAGAAGAGCATAGGCAGAGAGAAACTTGAAACTTATGTCGTTCGGTTTCATCGCTAGTTGAATTCTATAATAAACAGAGATAAGGCATTCCAGAAATTATCAGATAAATCAGAGAGAAAATAGGGTTTGACATGCAAACGTCGACAGAGATAGGATTTTTCAAGAACATGTTCATGACCCCAGATTTCTAGACCAGTGTTTCTCAAACCCTAGCCTGGGTCTGATTCAGTGGGGATGCTGATAAAAATGTGGATCCTGAACCCCACCGAGCCAGCAGAATCAGAATCCCTGGAGGCAGAGGCCTGGGGAATCAGCATGGTTCCACCAGCTCTTCGGTTGATTCTGACGCGCAGTAATCAGGTTTAGGACGTCCGCTCTAGAAGAGAGAACTGAAGCTGAAATGAGTGGAGACCGATTTAGATTTCCAAGTGCTCAGTCATCAGAAGCCAATGTTCCCCAAGAAGTTTCAGCAAGTGGGCAAAGCTGCAAGCATAGCACTTACGCCAGACTTAAAGTGAACCATCAACGTCCCCAAGACTCCAAACGGCCTCATATTTCAAGACACCGTGCGATGGTTTTTTTTTTTTTTTAAATTTTAATTGACTTCACGTATAATTATGTGTATATAAATTTCTGAAAAAGTCCCAGTTTCTTTTAGAAGCATCAGTCTTTAGCCCTCACGGCCCCCCTCCCTCAGTTTCCTCTCTGGTTTCATTTCTAGCCCAGCGATGCTGGAAAACAGACAAGCATCTTGCGATTTCCTTTACGCTGAGTAGTTCGAGAGGACTAGAAGGGAGGGGTGTCTTTTGATCAATAAGCAGCACTTTTTTTTTTTTTTTTGGCAAAGCTCAAATTGCACTCAGAGATGTGTCCATAAAAACAAAAGGCGACAGGTGGTCCCATCTACCTGCAAGGGTCAGAAGTGACTGTCTTCCCGGAAGAGGTGAGCGAGCATGGGACCTGTGTTCTAGAGCACGAATTCCGAAAGCCCGTGGGGTTCAAGAATCCATGATTTTGTTAGCAATTCAAGCGACTCAGGTGCAGGTAGAGCCTGGGCTTTGTGGGGTTAATTAGATGAACACTGAGACGTGGTCTTCTCTCTGGAGAGGACAGAACAAGGAAGGAGGAGGAGGAGTCTCCGGAGGCCTGGAGGAAAACGAGTTCAGATTCAGGCGCATTAAGTTGCAAGTGCCGTTGGGACGACGTCATCGTGTTGCCGTGTCATCTCTGCATTTATTGAAACCTAACAGTATGTGACATGCAGCCCCGAGCGCTTCTCCTGCGTAATCTCATTTGATCCTCACAACGTTCCTTGAGCCGGGCACTGTTATTATGCCCTTTAAGAAATGCAGAACCTGAGGCTCCACGAGGATAACTCGTTACCCAGCAGGCTATTTAACTAAGTAACTACGTGGCAGCGTTATTAGGTGTGGGAGTTAGGCTCGCCTCCCCACTGGGCAGTGCCAATTTGGCAGTTGGATATGCGAGATTGGAGCTCAGGGAGGAATTGGAGACTGAAGTGATATATTATATGTATTCATATATGTGCATATTTAATATTATATGTAATACACATATATTACCTCATATATATTTATCAATTGCTGATCTGAGAGTTGATAAGATCACCATATCCTCATTCCATCCTCAAAAGAAACGGGTCCAGGGACATGGAAATTTCCCAGACAGGGGTAGACCAGGAAGGTAGAAGGATCCTCAATGAAGTTTAGTTGCTCTGCAGAGCAGGGTCTTTCAAGGATGCCATGTAAGCAGGCTTCATTAGCTGTCTTATCAGTCAAACGGAATCAAACTCGGAGGGTTCACTTTCAGCTGCCAGATTCGAAAGGAGGCGTAGACAGCAGGGTTCAATGAGCTGATCTCCTAAATGGGATCGCATCGTCTCCAGAGAAAAGCAGACCGACGATGGCCTGGTTTCTGAGATCCACCCCCACACTGCAAACAAAGCTCAAAAATAATTGCTACTGCATCATAGACTCAGGAGTTTTTTCCTTGATATAAGCTCAGGAAATCACTAACATCTTTTTTTTTTTTTGTACTTGGATTATTTTTTGTTAAACTCTACTAACACTATAGTAACAATTTTAAGGCCACCCATAAAGTGTTAAAAATAGGAAAAAAAAAAGAGAGGATTAAATAAAGTGGGATCTCAATTCTGTAAACACAGAGATGGAGAGAGAAGGAAAGAGAGAAAGAAAGGAGACGAAAATGAAGTGCAATACATCCAAATGTTATCAGAGCTTTTGCCAGATCATTAGGATTATCGCCTTTTTCCTATCTTTTTCTAGTTAACAGATTTTCTGCAACAAAAGTATTAGCCATAATGATCAGGGAAAAAGTTCCTTCTGAACATAGTTCTTCATTTCTTGCTGCATGTCAGGAATCTGTCCACACGTTTACACATGTCAAAGCAGCGTGTGTGAAACCTGTGCTTTGCTTTTTCTCTGTTAAATCTATAATGTTTTGTTGGACGGCGTTCACATTGAATGACCAGGTGATACATATCATCAGGCTAAAGGACTGTTAATTAACTTAGTGCTCTGTGTTTTCATCATACCATGACTGGCATTGGAGGGCCCTACCAGAGACAGTTATTTCTGAAAGCTTGCTGATACCGTTGTCATAGGCCAATTTGTTTAGACTATCATCCTATACATCTCAGACTTCTGTGCCGTGAACAACATCGTTTTTCTTTTAAGGCATGCTTTTATCTCATGGACAATACAACTTCTGAAATGACTTATAGTATTTTTTTTTTTTTTTGGCTTGGGCTACTACACAATTCAGAGCTTACCTTATGATCCTGTGTTAGCAACTGCCGACAGCTTATGTCCCAAATGTTTGCTTGTGGCTTTCCCGAAGGCCTTAGTCCCTGTTCCCCCTCTGTTTCCACTGAACTGGAATTGCTTTATCCTTATGTTTAAACCTTACTCTATTGCAATCTGTTTTGGGAACTAAGCGAGGTATTTCTAAGAGAAGACATTTATTGGGAGGTTTCCTATGGGCCAGGTACCGTTTGTTCTGACTGTTTTGCCTGCATTATCTTATTTCAGCCTCGTAACAAGCCTATGATGAGACAATGGCTGTCGTGACCACACTTACAGTGGAGTGGGTAGGCATGGAGAGATTAAATAGCTTGTCTGGGGTTACACTTGCTCCAGAGCCCGTGCTTGGAGTCATAACTTAAAATAATAAATACGAATATTTCTGTAACGTCGCGCAATTAGCCTGTGTCTAATTGCCCGCTATTATGTAAAACCCAGAACCAATTTCGTTCATGCTTAAAAATGTCTCTTTTTTCCTTTAAAAGCTTTATACTGATTTAAAAATGGGCAATATTTCTCCTCCCATTGAGATGGGGAAAAGAAATGAACTCACAGGGGAAAACGAACCAAAAGAAGGATGTATTCCTTACCTCGGGGTACACGTGGCTAGGAGAGTCCTCCTGGGGAGATGGAGAAGTAGGAGCCCCTTGCCAGTCCCACCTCCTCAGGGACTGCCTCTTCCCGCTGATTGCCGAACCCCGCAGGGGACTTCGAACGTGACCTCGTTTTGTCCCGACTGGACTCTGCCAAACAGACATTCTTTTTCATTTGACGGAAGAGGAAACAGGCTCAGGGAGCAGAAGCAGCTTGTCTGAAAGACAAGTGAGTGGCAGAGCCAGCGTTCACACTCGACCCGACGTCACTTCCTACCGGGATGTGCTTGTCTGCCTGTTCCAACAAGCGAGCGATTCTGGGCAAGGTTGGACCCCTTCGTTATGAGCTGGTGGGACTAGAACCAGGGAGCTGGATGCTCTTGTCCACCGCCGGCAGCTGAGATGCCAAAAACCTCAGTAGTGCGCTTCCTTTATCTCCTCTGTGAGAACCGCGATCAGGTTCCCACGACCCAGGTGCCGAAATGGTCGTAGTATGACGCATCAGGCTCTGTGTCGTCTCAGCGTCGTGAGTCAGCAGCAGGAGCGGGGTGTCTTCCTGGGGCCCGGCTCGCTCAGGCCGTGGAAGGCCTCAGCTCAGGTGGGGAGGCACTGTCACACCTGTGGCAAGTGCCAGGGCCACCCCGATCAGCCGTCCCCGCCCCATCAAGCCCCTTCTCCTTCTGTTGAGAGAAAGGCAGGTAGAGGAGCGATAGAGACTCAGGTCCCACTCATCGGGTTACCGGCCCGACGAGTTTCCCACGCCACAAAGCAGGCGGCTTAAAACAACAGAAGTTTATTCTCTCGGAGTTCTGGAGGCCAGAAGTTCAAAGTCAAGGTGTCCAAGTTCACACGCCCGCTGAGGGCTCTAGGGGAGGGTCGTTCCTTGCCTCTTCCAGCTCCCGGTGGTGCCAGGCATCCTGGGCTTGCGGCTGTGTCACTCCAGTCTCAGCTTCTGTCTCCACATGGCCTTCTCGCTGTGTGTCTCCCCGCTGTAGAAGGGATCCTTCTTCTGTGTCGTTGATTTAGGTCCCACCTAAGTCCAGGGTGGTCTCATCTCCGGATCCTTAAGCGGTTACTCTGCAAAGACCCAATTTCCAAATAAGGGCACATTCTGAGGTTTCAGGTGGATAGACGTGGGCGGGGGACACCTCAGCCCACCCCCCTCGCGCAGGCTGCAGTGTGGGTGTCCCAGCACTGGGTCCCCATGGGTGTATGACTTCAGCTTCAGCGGGGGAGGCTCTCCTCCGGGGTCTGGGTTGGGGCAGAGGCCTCAGTGAGTGTGTGGAGCGGTGGGTGATGCTGCAGCCACCTGATGCTCAGTGCCACGCGTATGCACTCCAGGCTCCTGCACTTGAACTCCCGTCTCCTCAGTCTCAGTTGTTTAGTGGTCCTCATTCCGTGCCAGGTGCTGTTATCAGCACTTTACCTACATTTTCTCATTTAACCGTCCTGAGATTGGCACATCTGGCATCTCTGTGGTGTGCACAGAGAAGGGTCGTGCACAGGGTCAGGTCACTCGCCCAGGCAGGTGCTGGTCAACTGCAGAGCTGGGGTTCAAACTGGCTCCAGCGTCTACACTCTAAGCTCTAGGCCGCACCGCTGCTCGTTGTAAAAAGTCAAATCTGCTGATAAATAAGCATCTCTTTAACCCTGTCCCAATCCCAAACCTCCGCCCCTGCCACGTAAGCACTGTTATCTGTTTGATCTCATGCCATTTCTCCTACACCCTTGTGAGATGCATTTGCATATATTTATATGTCTACGCATAATTATAAAATTTCATTTTGTGGGATGCTATCAAATTATGCAATATGTCACCCTTTGGTTTTCAATTAATCATATGTTTTGAAGAGTCTTCCTTATCTGTAGGTGTCTTTGCCTTTATTCTCTCGACTGCTGGGAACAGTCCCATGGTGTGCGTACGTCACAGCTTATTTAACCGTTTTCCTCCAGGGGGATGTTAGTCAGGTGACTGTGATAAAAATCTCGATGAATCCTCTGTGCACTTCCACAAGTAGTTCTCTAGGAAAGATCACAAAAGAATTTGGGGGCAAAGTATTTATACTGTCTTAAAAGCTTTAGCCATATTCAGCCAGTTGATTGGTCGATTGACATTTATTTTTCTGAGTGGCTTCCTGGTGCAGGACATGGGCTTTGAGTGAGGATCACCCATCTTCACATGCTGGTTCTGATAATGGCCAGCTGTGTGACCTTCGACCAGTTAAATAACCTCTCTGAGCCTGCTTCCTACATCTTTAAAATCCTGTCTCCTGAAATTCCTTTGAGAGTTGAATGAATGGACTTGGGGGACGTCCCGGCACTGCATCTGACACCTAGTAGGGTTTTATCAAATTTTGGTTCTTTTCCTATTCTGTTTCTTATTTTCATGTGTTCTGGCCTTTGAGATTCCCTGTCTTTCCATCCTAGTGTGTGACAAGTCAGCAATGTCATTGTCACTACCAGCAGTACAATGTGACGCTTCAAAGCTAAGCATCCTGGGTTCAGTGTCTTCTCTGCTAATAATATCCAGCTGTGGGACCTTGTCGACCCCTGTCTCCCCTTTTACAAAATGATAACTAATGTTAGTACCTCTGTATAGGAGTGTGTAGTATGGATTAAATGCAAGACACAGGCAAGGAGCAGGGTGTCTGGCCCATAGTAAACATTTAAGAAAAGTCTGAACAAAAAAAAAAACCTTCATGAGCATTCTTTATTGCATACTGTGCACCTTGGAATTTGCAGTAAATAGTTAGCTCTAGATCTAACCCTTGGAGAGTATATTCTAAGGAAGTCTATAAAAAGGTTTACAATCTGGAAGGAATCAATACTTTTCCTATGTGAGTTGTAGCGTGAAGAAAGAATAACATGTGGCTAGTGCTTTATAATTCACCAAGCAAATTTATAGCAAGTTCATAACAAATTTATAGCAAATTCCTTTAAGCACTGTGGGGGAGATGTTTTTCCTTCTGGTCAGATGGGGAAATCAAGGCTTAAAGAAGTGCACAGCCTTGCCCGGTGCCCTGCGTCTTGTTCCACTAACCCCACATCCCACCTGAGGACTTGGCCTCAGATCTGGGAAGCCCAGCGGTGACCCCAAAGCTGCATTGCTTTGGCAAGTAGTAAACTGGTCTGGAATCACCCGCTCTGCCGGACGCCTTCGGCAGAGACCTGTGAGCCTCAATTTCCTCATCTGAAAAATTAAAAGACTGCATTCCATGATCAAGCAACTCTTAAGACATGGTTAATTTGAGTGTAATGTGCAATTTAACAGGAACAAAGCGGGATTTTGCTATGTCATTTGAACTCTTTCTTGTTTTTTGATGTTATTAGTCAGTAGGCAATGATGGTGTGTGTACCCCCTCTCCAGCGTTTGCTCTCATTTCTTACTCATTCTCTCTCTCCCCCTTGGTCTTTCCCTTTTTCCATCAGTCCCTCCCACTTTGTCTCTTAGTCTCTCCCTATAAGTCCACCTTCCTCCTTTATTCTTTCCCTCTATGAGTCTGTCACTCTTCCTGTTTGACTTGGTTCCCCCTTCAATCTTTCCCTTCCTTCATCTCTCCCTCCCCTATTTCCTCTCTCCTTCTCTGCCCCTCTCCGTCTTACAAAATTGCTCAGAATTGTCTCGGTTAAAAAATAAATATTAACCATCAGTCTGTTTTTTCTACCCAATCCACAGTGAATATTTCTGATAGAAGTAATTAACACAAAATTAAACTCACAACAGCTAAAAGCACACAGGGTGAAATTTATTATTGACTAAAAATCCATAGCGACTCAAATCTTCTTGGCTAATTTTGGATCTCTGCACAGTTTTGAAACAGGAGAATTAGGCACCGTGGAAATAATAACCACAAAAGGAAACTCAAAATAGCAGAAGTTATAAATCAGTAAAATTTGCCATGTCCCAAATGTTGATCAATGAATCAAATCATAATAAAATTTAAACACCAGAAAATCAATTCCAGTGAAAATAGTTTCCCCCCCAAAATGGAAACAATTTATATGCTATACAAAACATCAATCTAGGAATTAAATTAGCTTAATGGAGTTTGTTCTGAAAGTGTTTCCTTGGTAAAAATGCATCAATGTTGGTTTAATTTTGACTTTAAACTTTATATTCACAAACTCAGAGTCAAAATGTGATTCTAGGCCGTTTTCCATAAAGCCAGTTTTAGAGTATCCGATGCTGATGGCAGGGACAGCTTCTGTGCCCGTTGTGTCTGTTGACCAAGCAGGCACCTACCTGCAAAAGTCGTCACGCCTCACGGGTACCGCTCCTTGGGCTCACGAATGCCCTTTACCCACAAATAACCCTGTACCTGATGACGATAACGATGTACCAGCATCGCTTCTCTGCACAATGACAGCGTCACCCCACACCAGTCTTCGGGGTTTGCAGCAAATCTGCACCTCACAAAACACCTTCACTTTCATTTTCATTCAGTCCTGTGAGAGGGCTCCTACTTCTCCATCCGACAGATGAGAAAACCGAAGCTTGGAGAGGTCCCATAACAAGGCCTCATTCACAGGGTGAGCGGAAGTGGATTGGAGCCCGATCCACTGTCCCACAGTTGCCCGGATGTGCTAAGTGGCCTAAATTGCCAAGTGATGTGTTCCTCTTCCCAGCAAGGCTTTGATGTGACCTAAAAAAATACACTCAGTGATCATCAAAGAGATGTTTAATTTTCAGTAACACTGTAGACGAGACCTCCAAAACACACACACAGATTTCATTAATTCATCAGAACAAGTCAGTGTCTTGTACCAGGCTCCTTGAATGTTAATGAATGAATAATTAACTTTAACTATATAATTAGCCTTTAAATGCGCTGAGACCCCCAGAGAGCATCTGAAAAGATGCACAAGAGATGATGAGCTAAAACTGGAAATTTTGGGTTAGGGACTGTCAAGCCCTCTGACAATACAAGTTCCCACTGTCAAAGGTGCCAGGGTCTTTCTTTGTGTCTGAGAAATCAGATTTGTCAACAGACAGTGTTGGGGCTAGGTCAGGCCATTGTGCAGGTACAAGAGAGACTGAACTAAGCAGATCAGATCTACGCACTCAAGCAAGCTGTAGCAGCTCTTCAAAGCTGTTGAAAAATCTGGCAGGAAGCGGTTAGGTTAAAAGTAGCATGGGGCACATGGGACAGCCTTCCTTGCTTTGCTTCCTTGCAAATTCGCAGAAAGGAGGTCTTATCTCCCCCACTTTCATTCTGAATTGCCATCTTTTTAAATCATTCGCTTTCCTTGAGGACGGCCCATGACAGGGAGAGAGCGAGAGCACCCACGCAGCCTCGGCGCTGCCTGGCAGGGGGCGGGCATGTCACGCAGCCAGCTCAGAGCAGCGCGGCATCCATTCCGGGCCCCCGTCCTGCCTCAGCCCTCGTGTTGGGCAGCCAAGGCATTGATCTGTTTGTCACAACTGTTTGGAGAAGAGGTTAGCCCTCTGTCGGGGTGTGAGTTGGGCTAGGTCGGGGCTCTGTCCCCAACACAGTTCTCAGATCCTGTCCTTTGAGCCTCTTCTGCCCAGTGGGAGAAGGACTCAGCCAGTGACAGCCATGTGGCCTCAGCAGGAGCTGACAAGGGAGGGACAAAGACGCTTTTCTCTCAAAAAGCAGAAGAAGATGCTGAGCGGGGGAGCATCCCTGGGCTCCGACCTGTGAGCCCTCAGGCGCCCAGCTGACTGCTCTGAGCTCTGAGGACCTCTCTCCCTCGGAGCCAGCCTTTCATCTCTGTGATGTTCCAAACGCAGAGCTGCCAGCTACCACGCAGCAGCCTAATATATCACTCTGTCCCCAGCGATCGCAACTCCCGTCCCCGCAAATACTTTGGGTCTAAATTGGGCTTCAGTTTCAGGTAGCCTTTTTTTCCTCTTTCTTCCCCTTTACCTTCAACAAGAAGCTGTGTCCATCTGTGCCTAAATGTCTGACAAAGAAAGGGGGTATGATGTGCTAGGGGGCAGAGACATTTCTGTGGGGGTGACTCCAGACCTTCCATGGTGATGCATCTGTTGGGAAAGAGACACTTGAAGCTGAACAACCCACTGAGTCTTTTTAAATTTGGACTATTCTGGTCTCATCCTTGCTTGTTTTTTGTTTGTTTGTTTGTTTGTTTTTTTGTTTGTTTTTTTATAGCATTAGGCTTGATTGATAGCTGCAACCCCCTGGTCTGAATTTCATAAGTAATAGAGCTGCCTCCACTTATTCCAGAAATCTTACAGACCACGTGCTTGTAATGGTGATTCTGTGGCCTTCGGCGTCAGACCACATAAGTTCAAATGCTGCTCCGGGTGGTGGCACAGAGTCACCTTACCTCTCAGTGACTCGGTTTCTCATCTCACAATTGGGATGGCAGTAGTACGGAAATCTATGCACAGTTAGAAGGAGTAAATGACACGAAATAAAGCAGATAAAGTATTCGGGACTGGATTTGTCACAAAGAACGCATAAAAGCTGTAAGCCCCATTGCTGTAAAATCTGAATTCGATTGAATGCATCTTGAATGTGTCTTGCGCATTTGTTATGTGCCAGACACTGCGTACCCATTAAACTTACATGATATCGCTTTATTCCCAGGAGCCCTCGAAGGGCAGATATTGTCCGTCCCTTACTCAAAGTCTTTGACCACAGAGCCCACTCTCGAGGACGTCAGAGATTTTTAATGTTTCCTTTTTAACAACAGGAATATTTTTCTTTCAGTTGAAAAAGGATTTGTTATGAAACATGGTAACGATTTGCAGAAATCTGTCTTTAATGATTTAAACCACTGTTGGACCCCTCTTATGTGGTTGCCAGGTACAGTTTTAAATTTCCATCCAAGAAATGCATCAGCACATGGCGGATTAACAGGATGGGGAAAATTTCACCCACGAGCACCAACAGATGGCCTTAACGTTTGAACGCCCCTGTGCACACATATGTGTGTATTTATGTTTATTTTTTAGGAATTAAGAGAGTTGGGTGAGGCTTAGACAGTCGTAATAAAACCCAGGTTCTTGGCATCTCCATGGCAACTCTGATATGTAAAGTATTGGCACTGCAAGCACCCCAGCTTCGTCACGAGGACAAATGCCATCCGTGGCCTGAAGCCCTCAGGATACACATGCTATCCAGAGTCTCGGTTTCCCTATGGCGCGTGACAGAAGGTGACTGTTATCTTGCGGACTCAAAGCCTCAGCTGGACCAGCATCTCAGCAGGGCTACCATGACGACCTCATCTCACAGAGGAGGGACCAGTAACCCAAAGGCTTTCCCACGGTCACGCCATTGTCCAAATCTAGACAAGAACTCAGATTCCTTTCACCTGCTCCCTTCCTGCTCCCGTCACATACCCTACACAAACCTTTTAAAACTCTCCGTCCCATATAACTTCTTTTTTTCCATCCCATATTTCCATGGTTGTCAGTATTGATGGCTGTCCAAGAAGGCTGTTACCTCCTGGTTTGTCAGCTCGGGTTAGCCGTCGCCATCGACAATGCCCAGTCTTCTTCCTCTTCCGCTTGGATGACCTCACCCCCTTTGATACTCTCAGTATAAAACCACGTCTCCAGTCCCAGAGCCTTGGGATAAAAGCTTCAGAGTCTTTCTGTTGGAGAGACAAGCCTTGCAGCCTCGCCCCACCTCTAACTATTTCAGAAACAAAAAATTAAGATGAAGAACACAGCCGTAAACCTTCCAAACAGCTTTGATCCCGTCGGGAGTCCTTTAGCAGCTGTCTCTGAACGGATGCGGCATTTTACGTCCTTTCCCTGCCCACTTCTGTTTGTCTTCACTTCACTGTTTTATGTTTTCTTGTTAAAAAAAAAAAAAAGGAAGAAAAGAAAAAGGCAGTCAAGTTAAGAGAATGTCAGGACGTTGGGTAATCTCTGATTTCATTTTCCTACCTACTTTTTGAGTTGAAGTATCACCCATGGAGTTCAAGGGCGATCATATCCGCCTTGTTAACTAACTTTAAAAGGCGGTTGTTGCAGTGCATACCCCCTAATAGAAATCTACATAATGAATGATGCACCGCCATGCCATTGAGGGGGTTCTGTGGTGCTCGCTTTTTGGGGCGGCTGCCGACCCAAAAGGGAGTGGCACACAGGGCGATGATGATAATGTTCTATGCCTCTATGTGTGTGGTGATTTCAAGGATGTGTACATATATAATAATTTAGTGCTTTATTTCATAGAAGTTATACCTCAATAAAAATAAATGTATCAAAAAAAGAAAGAAAAAAGTGCTATGTTTGTTGTCGCGAAACATATTCACTCTGTGTGGTGTGAAATGAGAAAAGAAAATAAAGCATGAAGTGGTCTGCGTAGTGATCATCGTTCTGGGCTTAGAACAGGGCTGGCCAGCAACGGCCCACGGGCTGGCCTGTTTGTGTGCGTCACCTGTTCCTGGAACAGAGCCGAGTTCATTCATTTACGTATCGTCTACGTACCGGCTTCCTAGAGCTGTTGGGACGAAGTACCACAAATCGAGAGGCTTAACCAACAGGAAACCTTTGCCTCATGGTCCTGGAGACTTGAAGGCCAAGATCGAGGCGTCGGAGGGCCATCCGCATGTTCTCTGAAGGCCCTCAGGAGGGGACCCGTCGCAGTCTGTCCCCTGGCTTCCAGCAGTCCCTGGGCTTGTGGCACCATCCTTCCCACTCTCACATGGCGTTCTCCCGTGTGTGTGTCTGTGGCCACACTTCCCTTATTTTATGAAGACACCAGTCGTATTGGATTCAGGGCCCACCTACTCTAGGGTGACCTCGTCGTAGCTCATTACGTCTCCAGTGACCCCATTTCCAAATCAGGTCACATTCTGAGGCCCTGGGGGGCTCGGGCTTCAACATACGAATTTTGGAGTGAGGGACACAGTGCAGCCCATAATATGTTACAGTGGCAAAGTTGGTGAGTTGCCACAGAGACCATATGGCCCACAAAACCTAAACTGTTTATCGTCTTTACAGAAAAGTTACCAGTCCTTGTTTTAAAAGGTGTGTGTGTGTGTGTGTGTGTGTGTGTGTGTGTGTGTGTGTGTGTACACGTACGTGTGTGACTGTGCGTGTGCGCCTGCACAAGCTTAAAAACTTCGGAAGGTTGTTCACTGATACGCTAACAGCGGTTTGCCTCTGACTTGTAGAATTATGAGTGATTTTAATTTTAATTGTATTCTTAATTGTATTCTTTAATTTTAATTGTAGTATGTTCTACATTATTTAGGTTTCTTAAAATTATTATGTCATAATTTTCTTAAGATAAATGCACGGTAAGCATGTATCTTTCAGGGAGGAAGAAGCATTTTTTCTGTGTAGTCCCTGTCCCCTCCCACCAGCCCCACCAAACCCTCCGCCCCTCACCAGTCTGCTTTGTTCTGATGCAAACCTTTTAAGTAGGCCGACATCCTCCACCTGGGGAGTGCTAAGGGCAGCACTTAACAAACCAGTAAATTCCACTGTTTACTCACTTGGGCATACGGATTGTTCAGGTCTTTATTTAGCTGCCTCTTGTAAGTTGAAGCAAAAAAGTTTTGGCTTTTATCTCCTCATTAAAAATAGATCCTTTTATGACAAGAGGATGGAGCAGCCGTAAGGCCGTGAGTCACCATCTCCAGTGTGAAAGTGTGTGATTCCGGGTCAGGCCTCGGGGGGGCCATGCCCCGAGAGGGTACCCCGGCCATCCCCATGACCCCCTGGTTTCTTGCCATTGCAGGAAGCTGGACGCCTTCATCTACGATGCGGCGGTCTTGAATTACAAGGCCGGGCGGGACGAAGGCTGCAAGTTGGTGACCATCGGGAGTGGATACATCTTTGCCACCACTGGCTACGGAATTGCCCTCCAGAAAGGCTCCCCGTGGAAGAGGCAGATTGACCTGGCCCTGCTTCAGTTTGTGGGCGATGGTAAGACCGTGGGTGGCCCCCTGCTTCGGGGGCCTCGAGACCCTCACACTCTCTGCTTTCTCGTTGGCTTTCCTTCCAGTTGCTCTCTGTGCGACGAATTCGTTCACTAAAAGTTTTTACTGGGCGCCTATCCCATGATTCCATGGTTCTCTAGGTTGCTTATAATGGAAACCAATTATAGACAACTAAATGTTGTAAAGGAATTTATTTTAAGGATGCAGAAGTGTTCGTGTCAGTGAATTTAGGAAAGAGTTGAGCAGATAGATTGAGAGGGAAAAAAGAAGGAACCAGACAGTCCTGGAGCCTCAAAGGCAGGCTGTCTATGGAGATATTTTTGATTGTCACGACCCAGGAGGCTGCTTGCTACTGGCATCTTGTGGGTAGAGGTCAGGGATAAGGGATGCTTGCCGGCAATGGCCTCGCGATGCCCAGGACAGACCCCCACATCTCAAAACAGAATTATCTGACCCCCAATGTTAGTACGAAAGTTGAGGGCCTCCGCTCTAGATCCGTGAGGCCATATAACCAGCCGACTGTGAGTCCCAATCCATAGTCTTTTAATTCTAAAATTCAAATCCCAGAGGAAAGATTGCAGGTGCATTTTGGGTCAAGGACCCACCAGGAGTGAATACAGGGTGGGGTTATGCTGTACTAACACAACAGCTCCTGTTATTAGTCTATGAAGGAATGAATGAGAGGCGATTTCTAGAAAAGGAATAGTGAGCAGAAATTTCGTGGGTTTTCAGTATAGTCCACCCCTTGACTTTCTATTGTGCAAAAAATACACACACACACACACACACACACATATATCTAGATAGATAGATAGATAGATAGATAGATAGATAGATAGATAGATAGATAGATGTATACATACATACATACGCTTTCCACCCTCATGGAGCCCTACATCATTGATGGAACCGTAGAGCTAGTTGGGCCAGCTCTGTGGCAGCGTTTCCCTTATCTGTGCTTCTTTATTTCCTGGTTGGCTATTTCACCACAGCCCGGAGTTCCATGACGTCATTTTCAGGGTCCTGTCACGGCTCAGCTGGCAAGTCGACTCCCCTCTGGGATAGGAACAAATCCAGCAGAGATGGCAGGTTAACACTGGAAACTTTAGTAAGTGCAAGTAGGGTACAGAGGCTCAGGGCAAAGGGCAGAAACTGCGTTCAAGAATGAGTGGAGGCTACATTCGGAGCGGATGCAGAATGTGCTGTGCTGTCTAGAGCTGGAAGAGAAAAATCTGGCAACCAGAACGGCCAAATACAGTATTGGAATGGACAGCGGTCCGTGCGAATTTTAACAAAATACATAATGCTTTGCAGCTTCCCCTCCTCTTTCTACTCCCAGAATTAAACCTTAGATTCCCACAGTGCCATCAAGAAAGCTAGATGTGTTTTCTATTTAACTCCCAAATAAGAACATCTGATTCTTTGAATTCTCTGTAGGGCATTTGTACCTTCCTCAGATCATGAGCCGTGTTCTCTGCTGTGTAATAGTGATTGTGGCTGTGCTGGTCAGCTGTTGCTGTGAAATCTTAGAGGCATCCAACAATAAGCATCTATTTTGCTCGCGGGAGTGCAGGTTTGATTGGAGAAGCTCTGCCTCGGGCTGTGATGGCTTGGGCGGCTCTACTGTCTCTGCAAGCCACAGATCTGCTGTGCGGTCTCTGCTCTTCATGCGTTTATTCTGCATCTCAGGCTGAAAGGGCAGCAGCCACCTCAGAGAAGCTCTTTTCTTGCCTGTGTCCAAGACACAAAAAGGAACACTTAACTGCACATGTCTATCTCAAGTCTCTGTTTTGTCACTATCATGTCTATTAACACCCGTCTGTCTAAAGCAAGTCAGATGCCCAAGCTCAAGGCCAAGGGGTTGGAGATACGCTCTACCTTTTATGGGAAGAATTTTGGAGTTATACGACAAGGGGTATGGACACATTGTGGGGTGAAGAATTGGGGCTAATTGTTTTATCAACCAGAGTGGTTGTCCTATCAACCCTACGTGAGGTGGACTACTCAGCAAACGAGAGCCTTGTTTCCAGCAGCAGATACCACAGAATCCTGAAACATAGCAGATGTCTGGTCAGTGAAGGATTGCATGAATAAATACGCACATGGATGAATGGTCAGTATTGGGATGTATTTCATTTGACAGGAAACTTTTAAATACGATGGATAGCTGTCAAATAATGAGTTCTAACTCTACTACCTAACATTGCTGTCACTTTGGCAGCATCTGTTATGAAACAGCAACATATTTAGGGAACAGGATATGCCAGTCATCATACTGGATGAATTACATATGTTCTTTAATTTAATATTCATAACAATCACATGAAGTGAAGTATTGCTTATACCCATTTCACAAAGGAGGAAACTGAAGCTCAGAGGGTTTGTGAGTCCCCGAGCTAGTAATAGGCAAAGCTTCTACTTAAGGGGCCTTACTCTGGAAGGGGATCCATTATGTGAGACTCCTGTTACATTTAATTCACTAAGATGTTTTTCAAAATTGGTTAATTAGACACTTGAGATTTATAGACTCTTTAGGAAGAAATAATTTAGTACATTTCTGAATTAAATCTCTTGTCCCATTTATAAATATTGCTGTGAAAGAGGTGATTTTTCGTAGCCTCATCTGTGTATGACCAAAAACATTGACTTGAAAAGAATGGCGTGAGGATGAAGGAGAAAATGCATGTCAAGAATGTAGCTAAGCACAGCACCTGGAAATAGAAATGGTTTGATAAATGTTAGCTGCTACCATTATCATATCACCATCAACGTTACCATTAGCATTATCATCACCATTATTATCACCAACCCCACCACCACGACTATCGTCATCGTCATCACCAGCACCATCATCCGTTATCACCATCATCACCACCGTCACTGTCATCACTATCTTGCTTCTCCTCCTCCTCATTGTCACTGTCCATCCACATCTCCAGTATTCAACACACCTTCTTTAGTGTTGTGTTGGCGATAATATGGTCACGTTCATGGAAACAAGATTTCTGATGCTGAACAGAAAATTTCCTCTTTGTGGCGAATAAAAAGTAGAAAGTAAAGACATCTGGATAGGCCAGAGGTGTATTACTTGTACTGACAGAGCATCTAGATTCTTGCAAATATTTCCTGTCCCGGCTCATTGCTCTCCTGGTCAGACCGTTGGGGTTGGAAATGTGTCTTCTCAGCTTCATCTTTAGAGACCATCTGGATGCAAAGACATCAGAGAGAAAATGATATTGCTCCAGGGGGCGTCTTAACATAATCTTCCCGGAAAGCCATGACCAATTCTGAATGTCTCTCTAGGAGTAAATACATGAATTAACACAGCTGCATAAATATTTCACTTATCTTATGCAGCTTCGGCAGGATTAATTATACTCTAAAATTAGACCTGTAAAGAGCACAGCGCTGAGCGGTACCTAATTATTATTCATCCTCTAGAATGGAGTGTTTATCTCTTGTTATAGAGTAGCTTTGGTGGACGATTACGAGTCTAATGAGTGTCAAAAGTATAAAACATTTTTCCTAATGATCTGTGTAAATATAACCTTTTAGTGGAGTGTTTGGTTATTGAGGGAACCTCTTACGTGAAGCCCACCAGGCCTTTCCCTAGGGAAAGGGCTATTGATCTGCCCTAAGAGATACACAGGGTCCCAATAAGACCTGACGTTCCTTCTCCTGTATAAATGTTATGTCCCTTGCTCTCATTAGTTTAGCAACAACAGTATTCGGCATTGACCACAAACATCTGACATTTACTGAGAAACATACCTCCCTAGGCACTGATGTTCCAAGACCATGTCACCATCTTTTTCTTCTTTTCTTCAAAGAAATTACAGTCCACTTGGTTGGCAATGTATGAACTTAGAATATCTCAAAAGGTGAACATATTTATGACAATTCATATATGTGAATTAATATATACATGTATATGTATATTCTTAGGTATCTCAGATAAGTGAGAGAGTAGTCAAGGAAGAACATGAGATATACTTGCTTTTTTTAATGGAAGAATAAAAGGACTGAAAAAAATCGCAACAAAAACAAGTGTAGTGAGATTTAGACAAAGAGTAGAATGGGCCAGAGTTCAAAGCCTCATTCATTAACTCATTCAGCCACCAGCAAATATCTTTTGAGTACCCGGTACTTCCCTGGTGCCTAAAAGGTGACATGTGAGTGAGAACATAAAAAATTAGTAAGTTTGGGACCTAAAAATGCCATTTCTGGCATCAAAGGGGAGGTTAAAACAGATCTCATAGGTCCCACCAATCTCATGTATTTTGTAAATTTTTAATGTAATTCTGAGATTTGAAGAGACAGAAGGAAGATCTGAGAGGTTAAAGCCTTTTTGATGTATAGAGGCCAGCAAAAAGATATTGAGGAGAACAGATTGTATAATAAAATTATTCAGAAGCAACTGATGCTGAGAAAAAAGAAGGAAACGATTGTTTTTGAGCCCACACTCAGTGGTCCAGCTTCATGCCAAGTACATCACAAATGATCTTAATAACTCTTTATACAAAACTCCAGAATTGATCTTACTATCTCCATACGTAGAGCAGGAAATTGGGGCTCAGCTGGGTTTAGTGGGCTACATCAGAGCTTCCCAAACTTTAACCTGAACAGGAATCACCTGCATGAGTTTCAGTAGGTCTGAGGAAGGCGAGCTTGCGATTCTGCATTCCCAACAAGCTGCATTCCCAGGTCATGCTGGTGCTGCTGGCCTACGGACAACATCCTGTATAGATTTTTATAGAGTTCAAAATTGAACCAAGTTCATGTGACTCTCGTTTTGATTGTCTTTCCATTAAACCGTGCTGCTGGGAGAAATCTTGGTTGCTAGTGGCCAGATCGTCTTAGCTCTAAGTAATGCGCTTTAGCGTTGAGAAGCATTTAATCTTCCATTTTGAGCTTTGCTCGGTTTTCCTGGTGGTTGATTTATTTCTAAACTCAGAAATGCATCGCTTGTCTCTGGTATCTAGTCTCAGTTCACTGAACAAATAAAATTAAATATATGTATTTATCATATATTTATCATATCATAATTTATCAAATTATCATAAATAATTTTTACTAATTATTGATATGGTATATGCCATTGTATATATCTCTTATATTAGTATTGTGTTAATAGGTGACCGACTCAACCCATTTTACTGGGACCCTCCCAGTTTTAAAACTGGCTAGAGACCCTAATACTATTATATTGGGGCATATAAGATAGATAGCATATATGAAATAGTTAAAATATACCATATATATATCATTTCAGTTAGATAGATACTTGGCATACCTATCTATTCCCTTTGTCCTTTTTGTCCTGCAACTTTGCATGCGATCATTTTGAAGACTCATCTAGATTGATAACAAACTGATAATGCTCGCTTTGCCCTGATATTAATAAGGAACCCTGATGCATTTGACTGTAGAACTGTGGAAAGCACCAGTGATGCTCACAGATCTCGGATGGGGGTGTGCCGGAGAGAGGTCCACAGAGAAGCCCACGTGGGCCAGCATTGATGTTCCTCTTTCTTTGTTTGTCGGCTGCTCTGCCACTGAGGCACGCAGGCTGGCTTTTGATGGCGTGGGGCCCCATGCTGCCAGCCACAGTAGAGAGTGCCTGTGCGATTACAGAAGTTCTTTGTGTAGCTAATTAGGATTCTCATAAATTGCTCTGAGCCACTGGAATTGTTGCTAATATTCTCAGCACTGCCCTTGTCCAGCTTGCCAGCTTAATGTCTTTGGGCTGACGTCCAAGTCTTGGGGACAGCTGGACATGCTGCAGCTTGGGTAGGGATGACTGCCGAGGCCTCCCCTCCAAGGATGAATAGGTTTGTGAGTGGCCTTTGCAGCCCATCTTCTTAGGGCTGGCTTGAGAAAGGGTATGGCAGTGTGGAAAATGTTGTAGGCCCCCTCACGTCACAATAATTTCGCCTTTCTGCTTTCTACAGCATCTGAAATTCGCTATCTGAAGTCTTTTTTCCAGTAAACATTGACTTTTCCATGCAACCCCCTTTAAAAATGGAGTTCTTTCTTCCCTCTTCTCCCAACCCCATTTCTTGATTTGACATTCAGCTCACGTGCCCCTCCATGAAGACTTCCTTAAAACCTGTAGTTCTGAACTAGATATCTTGTAAACTATAAATTCCTTTAGCTCCATGAGTATGGTTGCGGCATTTAGCAAAGCAAGACAAGTGAAGGGATAACCTAGAAGGTTCTATACCTCTCAACCTGTATGGCTTTGGGCAAATTAATTTCTGAGTTTCAGTTTCCTCATCTTTAAATCAGAGTTGTTTACGGGTTAAGTATGAAAACAAGCTTTAAGAAAATAGCCCAGTGCTTGGCACATGTTAGATGCCTGAATAGATTGCTGACCTATCTCTGTCCCCCGGGCCACTTGTAAGTCCCTTGAGGGCATACACTGTCATACCCATTCTTGTCACCTTTCCTTCCCCTAGGACTCACTGCTGAGCCTGGTGCACAGTAGGTATTCACATTTGTTGAATGAATGAATGAATAAATGAATAAACAAATTAATAGATTTGAAAACAGTACAAGTATACTTTACTTTTTAAAAAAATTAGTTTTAAGTATACAGTATATTGGTTAGACATCTATATAGTTCATAAAATGATCCCCCCAATTGCTCCCTCCCTCCTCTGTCCCTCCACCTGGCCAACATATTAATGCTAACTGCATTCCCTACGTTGTGCTTCCCATCCCCGTGACCATCCATCAGCTACTAATTTGTAATTCTTTAACCCTTCACCCCATTCTCCCAGGCCCCCAAACCTCCTCCCCTCTGTCTGTCACCAAATTGTCCACTACATTTGAGTCTGTTTTTTATTGGTTTTGTTCTTTTCCTTAGATGTTGCATATAAGTGAAATCATGTGGTATTTATCTTTATCTGACTTAAATACCTTCTAGGTTCATCAAGGCAATATATTTTTCCATCCTCTTCCTTTTAGTCTATGTATGTCTTTTAATCTGAAGTGAGTTTCTTGTAAGCAGCATGTAGGAATCTTGTTTTCTTATCCATTTGTCCACTCTATCCTTTAGTTGGAGCACTTCATTCTTTTCCATTTGAGGTACTTGTTAATGAGAATGTAGTTATTACCATTCTTTATTTCTGCTTTTGATACATGTTTTTTCTTCTTAAAGAAGTCCCTCCAACATTTCCTGTAATACTAGCTTGGTGCTGATAAATTCCTTTAGCTTATTTTTGTCTGGGAAGCTCTTTATCTGTCTTTCAACTCTAAATGATAGCTTTGCTGGATAAATTATTCTTGGTTGTACTACAGGTTTGCTTTTGCAGGGCTTATTCCATCAATTAAATATCTTCTTTAGTGAAGGGGATGCTATTTTCTTTTGGAATGACATTAGGTGTCCCTAGGGAGAAAGACACGGGAGTTGATCACTAAATCCCTGTCCAATCTGACAGTGTTCCCAATGAGTCCCATGATCACTGTGAGACAGGCAGCTCCCCCACTGTCTAATCCGTGTGCAGTGGTGGTCCAGATCCCTATTTCGCTTACTCCTTTTAACTCATCCTCTGGGATGCACACCACCAGCAAAATGCTTTATTTCCTGGTTTTTAGGACTGGAGCAGATCATAAATTCTTACTGAGTTTGTGGTTCGTGATCAAGTGAGTAAACAAGAAAAAGAGCGTTTTCCTCAGGGGTTGGCAACCTGTGGCCAAAACTATGGCGACAGCCCAAATCCAGCCACTGCCTGCTTTTGAAAATAAAGTTTTATTAAAACACAACTACATCCATTCATTCAGATGTTGCTTATGGCTGGTTTCACACTGCAACGACAGAGCTGATTTGTTACAACAGAAACCGTTTGACCCGCAAAACCCCAAGTATTTACTGCCTGGCCCTTTCTAGAAAAACTGTGATAGCTCCTGGTCTAAGACTGTCTGGAGAAAGACACGGATAGATAAGACTTAAAATTGTAGGTTATCCAGCTCTCCTAAGGGTAGGGAGAAGAATAGTGAAACAGGAAGGAAGGAGAGGGAAAGAGGAAGAGATAGAAAAAACAGAGGAGGAAAGGGAGAGATGAAGAGGCAAAGAAAGGAAGGAGAGGATGTGTGCTGGGTGACGAGTCAGGCAGTAACCAGCCTGGGCATCTATGGAGCCAGCTGGGTTTGTGCTGCTGAGCGATTAGCCGTGTTGCAGACGAAACTGAGGAGGTCTGAGTGTCAACTGACCCATCCCGGCTCTGTGGTGAAGCAAGGCACAGACCACTGGCTGACTCACTCTTATCTCGGAGATGTCTGATCTTTCTCCCGCTGGCTTCCCCCTGCCAGCAGCTCTTCGTGACACAGGTCCCTGTGTCCTCAGATGACTCAGCAATATCCTATTGCAAACAGCATCCTTGGCCCATTTAAAGAGATAAGTGCCAAAATAAAGATGGGGGTTTGGGGAGAGAGCAGGTGGCAAGAATCTGAGAACCCCTTTGAGAGGAAGAGATAGTTTTCCATGTCTCTAAATGGAAGTTTCAACTGCTACCATGATTATCACTGTTGTTTTTATAGACATTTATAATAATAGGTATTCTTTATGGAGGAATAATTATGGGTCACAGAATAATCTCAGTCCTTATATGTCTTAGTCATTCTGTCCTCACATTGATTAAATGGCGTGAGTTATGATTATTAATCCCAGTTTATAGATGAGGAAACCTAGTCACAAGCAAGTTAATTAAGATGTCCAAGTTAGTAAGTAGCAGACCTGAGATTGAGTCCCAGACAAGCCAGCTCCAGGGCCTTTAACCATTATGCAATATCATGCCTCCTTTTTCTGCTACGATCTTCATAGGCATCTCATAAGGCAGGTTCTCTCATCTGAAAAAGGGCAAAGTTGGGATTTAAATTCAGTTCAATCAGAATCCAGTGTGCCTTCTTCTTTCACTGAAGAAATAGCATCAGTCCCCTTGCAGACGACACCAGGAGAAATAACTCAGCGAGGCTGAGGGCGAGCGAGAAAAGTGACCCACGATTTTTTCCATTTTTTTACGAAGAAGGAGACTCATCCATGCCCTGGGCCTCTGCACCGTGGGAACAAGCTCAGCCTAATTTTTGAGATCATTCAACCCTGGCAGTTAGGGGAAAACTCAGGACCCAGAAGCAAGAGATGAGAAGGAATGAAACAAGGACAGAATGTAATTAAGAGGAGTCAGATGTTTGGCCCCGATATGGGCTTGCAGAGCAGCCTTTCCAGGTTCACAAAGACCCATTCCGTTGCCTAAATCGCCTGTTCCCCACAGAGCTCCTCTGAGCTGCATAATCTTCAGCATTTTAGGAAGTTATTGTTCCTTGCTAAACGTGTTTTAATCACATTCAGACGTCAAGGCCGAAACACAGTCTGGGCCGAGCTAGGCTAATCTGTAAATCACGAACTTACAAGTCAAGTTGGCAAAGATGAGGTGCCACTGACAGAGCCCCCTGATTCATTCACCCATTTGGTCATTCATTCATTCATTCTCCATGTAAACAGTCATGCAACAAAGAATAACCAAGCAGCTTCGAAGCTCCAGGTGGTGCGATATAAAAATGACTAAGGAGTCCTGCTCTATTGTCCTTGACTGTTACCTTCCTTATAAAGATGCTTGTGACATTTCTATGTCCATCAGACTCAGTCGGGAAGCCTGTGGAAAATATCTAATTCTCAACCCCCTGGGGCATTTTCACAACCTCTCTGGGATATTTTAATACACAATAAGATTTCAGAACCACTCTTTAGAATAACAATATTTAGCATTTAGAAGCATTCATTCTCTGATTGGCAAGGACTGAATACAAATGTCAGTGGCCAACAGGTCACTCATTTGGAGGTTCATGAAGCTGGATCTTTGCCCTGTGTTTTGTTCATCCTCCTCCTCTCGGGGCTGCTAACTGAGTTCCCATATTCAGAGCCCTTGGCGACTGTGAAAACCTGAGAAATAAACGGTGTGGAACCTGTAAGCGTCCACCTGCCCGGTGACCGCAGGAAGGAACAGAGGAGATACGGGGGTGGGCTGCAAATGGCAGCAGCAGTCAAATGGGCTTTGATGTTAAGCTTTCTCATTCAGAAAGGAACAAAATAGACATGAAAGTGTTGGTTACTTGCAAAGATTTCATTTTTGTGTAATAACAGCGTTAACATAAAGCAGGCAAGACTGAAAGGCCCACATTCAGGCGGACGACGAGCCAGGGCTTTTATTGGTTAAATTCATCTGGAACCAGGTTTGGACTCTCGGTGGCTCTGCTGATCACTTACACATGTGAATGTGGTCCCATTCGGAACCACCAGCAAAGTGTGGCGATGGGTCAACTGAGTCTAATTTTTTCCTGTGATTTCATTATTGTTTCGACTCCATATAAAGATGACTTTAAATGCACAGAAACCTCATTTATATACAAAATAGCAGTTCTGAGGTTACAGACCCAAAGCGGGTGATTAATGATCATTTTGATGACCCAGCAACTGTCACCTCCTAGAAACTAAGACCTAGAAATGAAGTCCAGGGCAAACTACTCACTTGGAAATGAAATCTTTTTTTCCAAGGAAGAAACTGTCAGTCTTAAGCATAGTTTAGCAATAAAGGGCTTTACTGCTTCTCCATTGGCCTGTGACCAGATGGTACCATGAAAATGAAGCTTGTTTATCTCCCTCCTAATTTTAACTGCAGACATATTTGGAATAATAATGGAACGGTACTTACTTAAGAAACAGATAAAATCCATAAATATCCCGGAGAGCCATTGACTGTCTTCTGAGTTAAAGCCCCCAGGGTTTTCGCCTGCGTGAGTTTGAAGTGACTGTCCCGGTGGGCCCCTTGAGTCCCACAGCTGCAGTGTTTATTACCAGTCTGTCACCGGGATTAGAACAAGGTGGCAGTGCCAGACTCGCACCTGACAAGCAGTGAATCGCTCAGACCAGGGAAAAGTCAAATGTCAAGAGAACCATCAAAGTTGAAATAAGACATAATGAATGGTTTGCTGGTAAGTCAAATGCTGATGTCACAGAAACTCACGCAGGATTTACAGGATAGACGAACAGTGCACCCAGATTCCTCCTTTTCCACACTTTGATTTGAAAGGCAATAGAACATACAGATAAAAGCACCCAAATGTGCTCCCTTTACATAATTGTCATATATATATATAACCTTCTGGTTCTTGTTACTTTCAGACACATTTCTTTAAATAATTATTGGTTATGTACACTTTTATATTTTACTACTTTCACTTACCAATAGATTTTAAACATTTTTCATGTTGTTACATAATCTGGCCCTCAACAATTATCTTAATCCTTTCATAAAATGTCATAATCATTAAACCATATTTCATTACTTTCTTATTATTTTTTTGCTAGTATAGAGAATGACGGAAAGAATATCTTCATGACTATTTTTTTCTTTCGAATTGTCTATTTGTAACAAACTCTTAAATGTAGAATTTGAAAGGTTAATGGCTATAAATATCTCTGAGTCTTTATTTGTAATGTCATATTAATGCTCCAAAAGTTTGTTCCCATCTCAAAGAACTACTAATAATGAATCAGTGTACCAAGTTTAAAATATCTAGCAGTGTTGAGGATCGTGGTTCTTTTTGCTATTTAAGAAGATGCAGTGAGCTATCTCAGGGCTGCCTTAATTTGAATTCTTTGAATACAACTGGAAGTTGCGGGGGAAATGTGAGTTGTCTTTTTGTATTTTTTGACCATTTCACTCTTTTTAAGTATAAATTTTAATGAACATTTTCTATATCTTAGGAATTTGTTAAAACTTTAGTTATAATATTTCAAACAAAACAGTCATAAATGTAGCAGCATGGGGTGTAGCTAAGAACAGAAGCTTTGGATTCAAGTCTAAGAAATGATCTTTACTTGCTTAATGACCTTGGGAAAGTTATTTAATGTTTTTAAGGGTCAGTTTCCTCCTCTTTCAGTTAGGGATCGTAATGGCACCAGCCTCACCAAATTGAGTGGTTTGAGAAAACAGCTCAGTGTAGTACCCACCCAATAAGTATCATAGATGATAACAATAGGATTTCCTTAAACTGGGATTTATTCTTGTTCACATATTCATAATTTGTTTTTTAAATTGTTTCCTTTTTTGACTGCTTAAATGAGGACTTTGCTAACTATGGCATACATTGGCCCTTTGCCTGTTTTTGTAAATAATGTTTTATCGGCGCACAGACTCATCTGTGTATGTGCTGTGTGTGCCTATGGCTGCTTTTGTGCTGTCAGGCCAGGGTTGAGCAGTTGTGACAGAGACCATATGGTTCATAAAGCTGAAAATACTTACTGATTAGCCCTTTACAGAAGAAGATTGATGACCTCTGGCTTAAATTATCTAAGTAAAAAATGTATTTTGAAAAAAGTAATTCGAACAAAATGGATGAATTTAAAATGTTTCATGCCCCTTTGTCCTTTAAGACTTTTTCTATTGTTAAAAAAATAAGTTTATATTTCTAAAAGACCATTTCTTTTTTTTTCTTTTTAGAAAGACTGTTTCTGTCCACTTTCCTTATTATTCTCTTGACCCCTACAATAGACGAACACCTTACACCTCTATTAATCCACTCTTATTTGTTTTCATTGCCTTTTGTAAACTATAACATAAATTCATTATATTTCACAAATCTCAATGTCCAATTAGTTTTATACAGCTGTATGACTGCCACCCAGATCCGGGTCTAGAATAACCAGCACCCTAGAACCCCACCCCCCACCCCGGCTCCTTCCACCAGTTACCACCCCCCACCAAAGGTAACCACCATTCAGTCCTCCACGATCATGGATAGATTTTTTTCCTACCCTTGAACTTCAAGTAAATTGTGGAATTCTACTACATATATTTATTTGTATCTTTTGTGGCATTAATCTACATTAATGCATGTAATGTAACTATAACCCCTTACTTTTCATTACTGCATGGTATTCCGTTATGTGAATATGCTGCAGTTTATTTATACATTGCAGCATATTCAGATAATGAATGTTGAACATTTGCGATTGATGGACGCTTTTTGTTATTTCTCATTTTCATCTGCTTTGAACACTCTTGCACATGTTGAGTGCATGCCGGCATTTTATTGTTTAAGAATAGATCTAGGGGTGAAATTGCTGGGTCTAGAGCGTGTGTATATTGCACTTCAGTCGGTACTTTCAGTTTGCATTCCCAGCTGCAGTGCATGTGGTTCCTCTAATTTCTGAGTGCCCTGTTTCTACCTGCTAGGAGAGAGGTAACACAGGCTCATATAATGACTCCGGGTATGTTCCTCGGTGGCTGTGTGGTTGGATGTTGTAGTAGGATCGTAGAGACCCAGACCAGATTCCTTCTCCAGCTTTCGTATTTCATGACTTTGGTTCCTCTAACTGGCCCTCAGCAGCATCACTAGTAGAATGGGGCTCGAGGACTGTAGTGTTTGCCCACGAACTTTCCTGAGTGGAATCTGAATGTAACCACTCCTCTGTCACCACGTGCTCTCCCATGCATCCCTGGCCACAGCCTCATCCCCATCTGGGACTTAACGAGTTGGGATAAGAGGGAGGAGTCCAGAGGAGAACCAGCACCCTATTTTCCCCTTTCCGTTCTTCCTTCTTATCTTTTTTTCTTTTCTTTTCTCTTTCCTCTCCCCTTTCCTTTCCTTTCTCCTTTTTCCTCTTTCTCCTCCATGCCACAGCAGAGTCCTGAGTGCCCCTTGCACTGTCCTAGGCGATGGGGGATGCAGATAAAATGGACAGTGGATGTGCAATTTTGCTTAAGGATTTTAGTCTCAAGAAGCTTGTTGACAGCACTTCAATAAAAAAAAAAAAAAAAAAAAAAAAAAAAAAAAGGACCTGAAAGGCGGTGACGTCATTTTACTTTGGCTGAAAGGAAGAAGATATTTCTTGGCATGGAATGTGGAGCTACTACTATCCTTTCTTTTTTTTCTTTTTTCTTTTTCTCACATCTATAGCCTTTTAAAACATAGGGATCCTTTTCTGATATTAAAAAGTCCTCACTCTCTTACACAGTGAGTCGCAGGAATTAGAGGACTATTGGTTAAGAACATATGCAATGTCAAAAAGTTACTGTGAATTCATTCGTGCTCTCAAATGCATATGCCTTGTAAGTCGTAGCAGCTTGACCATCTCTCTGTGTGTGAGACAGACCGGTTAAGCAGACTCCAGAAGTGCTCGTTATACACAGGATTTCCTGGACTTCGTGCAATTTTTCTGCAGTCTTAGTCTGATGGAAAATTGTGATCGTGTACATTGTTTGATGTTCGATAGAGATGCCCAGTTCTCTCTCCTCTTTTTCTTTGTTCGGTCTTCAAGAGACACAGGTTGAGGACCTGTGTGTATAAGATTCCCCAACTCCAAACTGCACAGTGGATCATGTGGCCTCTGAAATCCCAGCCAGATGGCGACAACCCACAATGCATCCTGCAGTACTTGAGCTCCATCCACAGAGCAGAGACCTTAGCTAGAAGGTGCAACATTTACACCACAGACAGCCTGTCTCTGCATCTAACTGGATACATTTAAGCCTAGCCCTATTTTTATTTTGGTTTTGTGACTTCTCAGCATTATACAGAAATGGAATATTCTGGCATTTAAATAAGGGAGAGTTATCTTCCAAATTCATTCTATTTGTGTCCAGACTCTCATACTGTTTTTCTCCCCTTGTCCCCAACCCCACACCAAGGGTATTCTTTCCTCTCTAGCAAACTGTTCGGTGACCCCGAAAGATCATGGATACAGAGGTCCTAGGTTCCAAATGCTATTATATTCAGATCCGAGGTCGCCTGACTTAGACTCGGGAGTTTAGAATTAATGAAGCTAAGGCTCCAAGGTCAGTGATCAGATGGTTTGGCTGACCTTACTTAGTTTCACGGCCACAGACTACATCCCAGCTCTGACCAGCAGCTTCCTTCCAGGGCAGCTGAGCATGAAGCAGAGCTAGCCTCAGCCCTGCAGACCCCAAGCTGTCCTCCCTCCTGGGACCACAGGTCAGAGCTCTCAGTGGCCGAGTCTGTTACCAAGACCACGAGCCTGCTGACGGCGGTGCCCTAGATTTTCTACAAAGGAAGTCGTTCCTTTGCCATTTCCAATTCTGTTCAGGCCTCTGAGAACCCCGGAGTTCTCAGTCCCTGGCAAGACATGAAACAAGGCTGAAATGGGGTCAGCTCCCCTCTTGGTGTTCACAGCAGAGCCTGTGGGATTGGCAGGGACGTCATCGTGACGTCTTCCAGCTATGGATGGAAGTCGGTTCCCCGTGGGGAACCACCAGCCTCTGTTGCTAGGACCTTTGCTTAGAACTTGCCTGCGCCCAGAGTCAGCCTTGATTTCTGGGATCCAGAAATGATTCCTGACCCCTTTTCTGCGACCTCACAGATTCCTTTCTCTCTTGGGCTCTCGCCGATTCTCAGATCAGCAGATCACAGGCTAATGAAGGAAAGAAGCCTCGTGTCATGTTTAGTCGACACACTTTTAGGGGCTCACCTTCTATGAGCCAAGCCCTGCACCGAGGACTGGGGATACAGGAAGAATAAGACAAGACCCCCACCCTGAGTAAACTTGCTTCCCAGTGCGGAGGATGTAGAAATGATCGATGATTATACTATATAGCCTCACAGAGTCTCTGTTGATGAGCTATCCCGATGTCATGGAAGGAGAAACTGTGTTCTCTCACCAACATCCCAGTGCCTTCAGAGAAGACTTCCAGGACATGGAGAGCTGAACCCCAGATATAGCCATTGTCGAGTATTCAGCACGATACCATGCGACCGGTATATCCAGAGTAATTGTTATGGGCACTGGTTAGATCCTCGTCATCAATTTTTTACACATGGGTTTCTCTCAATCATTTATTGCAGATCCTGCGAATAGGAGAGTTTAGTCTGCATGCTCTGCCCGCCTCTGAGAGCAGGACAGGACTCTGATAGCAGTTGTGTTATTGGGATAGAACTTCCTGGTTACCTTCCTCCACACCGTAGCACCATGGTTCCAATTCACCATCAAATCTGACATCTGTAACAGCCTGCCTCACGTTACGTGTGAGGAGACACTGGGTTTCCATGGACAGCCGCTAAAGAATCTTGGGTCCATCAAGCATACAGCAGGTCTCATCCAATGGCCTCAATGTTCCCATGATGATACCCCAAATTCATTAGCATAAAAGCTGAGTCCTTTGCAATGGGCTCCTGCCCTTCAGGCTCCTCCTTTGATCTCTTCTTCCTTCTCCAAAATCCTGAACCTCTCTCAGATCCCAAAACACTCCCATGTTTCTTCCTGCATCCAGCCATATGCAATTCAGTCGTCTCATTTTGCCACAATCACTGGTTCGGGTGAACGTCTCTTCTACAGGACTCTGAGCTCGTAGAGGCTGATGACTATGTGTTGTCTGTCTCTGTGTGAAAATAGAGAGATGCCAACCGTGCACTCAGTGCTTTAGACATGTTCTTCCTTCAGTGAATGAATGAATGAATGCATGAGGGAGTAAGGCAAAACCGAATGAAGTCTTCAGAGAACCAAAAGCCATTAGTTACCTTGACTACAGATGACACAGACCATCAAACCTCACTTCTCAGAACCCCACACTATTTCTTTCCAAACCATCACTGCCTAAGGTCAGGTGCGTTGGCCAGAAACCAAGGGAGAAAATATGGAGACGTGTTCCTGCAAAGATGTACGCGTGGGCTGACTTTAGATGTACTTCAGCAAATTCTCAGGCCCTGAGTAAAGCCTAAAGGGTATAGGTTCAAAAATGGACTTTTTTTGCGACCGACCTCGGGGGAGAAACGCTCAGAAAGTCTGAAGGCTAGTCTCATTGCATGCTGTAAAATCCTGACCCGGAGCAGTCCCCTTAGCACTCAGACAGTCTGGCTGAAGGAGGAAATCTAATCTGAAAAGCGACTGCAGCCCCCTGGGAGGCGAGGAGCATGAGTCTGAGGGCAGAACGAGGAACCGATTTCTTTTACTTTGGACACAACGCATTCTTCTTGGAGGGCTGAGCCTTCTCTCTGGGCAGGCACCCCTGGACTCATAGACTGCACGAGCTGAGAGGCACAAGAAGGGGTGTGTGCTCCACCTCACTGCACCTCACCATCCCCCAGCTTCCCCAGCTTTAGGCAGGAAATAATGTAATCTCCAGCGATACTGGTTGTGTCACGATTATGTGCCAGGCGCTGTGTGCACGCAACCTCACGGGATTCCAACAAAACTCCTACGCAGTCAACGCTGAGTCCTGCATTTGGTGGATGTTAGCACTGGAGCTCAGAGAGACCGAGCAAGTCCTTTAACCTCTCTGTGCCTCACCAGGAACATGAGCTCGTGATGACGGCACCAGCCACGTTAAGTCGATACGAGGGCTATGTGGGTTAACGTTTGGAAATTCTAGTGCCTGAAGCAGCACAGAATTTATGTAACCTTGTGAAACAAAAGAATAGCAAACGAGGTAAATGAAGGGACGAGTGGGCAGACAGGTAAGAGGAGCATCGGGATCCAGATCCAGTGGGGAGTCAGTGCTGGAGCTGGGTGTGGAGTGCGGGCTGTCTGATTCTCACGCTACCTCCTGCAGCTTTCTGGACCTTCCAGGATGATTTGACAGGCTCACCACACCCTCAGGAAGGGCACTCGCTTTTGTAGCTCTTTCTAGCATTTTCTACCTGAAACAGTCTTCCTTGTCGTCTGCCGGATGGTGCCTGCTTGAATGTCCATTCGTTCCTTTATGCATATCGGAAACCCGTGGCTTCTGCCTTGTGAGTGAGGGGATGGACAGATGCTCTGAGACGTGTCCACGCGTGGGCCCGCACCGCCTGTATCCTTTCTGCACAGGATTTGCTCTGACCAGTTCTGGCCATTTCACGCAGCCTCTTGCAGCATCGTCAGGCTGCTAATAGAAGCGAGTCTCAGACGTACGTGCAATGCAGTCTCAATTATCCTCGCCTGTTCCCTTTTAGATTTTACATCTTTCTGGCTCCTGCCTCTTGAAGCCCCACCACTCTGCCTTTTAGCTGGCGACACTGGAAACAGAGAGCGCCGTGACACCCCTGCTGTGTGTTCTGGACTTCACAGCTTTCCTAGGGATGAGACAGAACTCAGAGGCTACCTGTGGCTGGCAATGCCTTTTCCCCTGAAGAGAGATATAGGAAGAACTTTTGAACAGGTGTAACTTTCATGGATGCAAAGGCATTCTCAAGCGCACATGAGCTTCCTGTCGTTAAAGGTATAAATAGAGAGGGAGAGAGCTCTCAGCATCACACAGGGACTGGTGCTTTCAGGTGGAGGGAGGAAGACCACAGGGGCCTGTCTGCACACCCAAAGCCACCCTGTCTCCCCCTGTTCCCAGGGGAGCTCACAGCTTCCATCTTCCCAGCAAGAAGGAGTCAGCTGCCGGAAAGACAATGAACTGTCCCATTCAGCAGCTTCAGTTCATGAGATCACATCAACAAAGATCACTTTGTAACGGAGAAACTGACAGTGGAAGAAACATCACAGGGCTGCTCCTTGGAAAAATGACATCTGCCACTTTGTTCTAGCTGAGGACAAGCATACTTTGTCACCTCTTACTCTTCAGTCCACTGCAAGCTCCCTCTTGCTCTGTATTTCCTCCATATATACGGCACCAAAAAACTCGCCCGGCAGATCTGAACATTTTTGCAGTGCTGCTCAATTTCAGCCTGGGGATGTGAGGAAAGAAGCAGAAAATATAGATTCAGTGCTTAATATGTGCTGTAGGCCACGAGAAATATCAAAATCATAAAACAAGGTCCCCGATCTCCCTCAAGAAGATTACAATATACTTGAGTAAATTAAAAATGAAATAAGAGTATTTGAACTACAGTTCAGTTACACCAGTAGCAGAAGGCCATGAGGCAGGAAATGATTAACTGGAAAATGGAACACGCTGTAATTGATATTGAGAAATGTACGTTTTGTTCTCCTTTTGGGATGCAGGTCTGGTTTACCAGTCGCCTTATTCAAAGAAGGCGTTTGTTTGGGCAAAGGGCAAAGGAAGAATCTTTCCATTTACATCCTGAAAGGAATCAAGATGGTGTTTCTTACACCCAGACTGACCCTGTTACAACCATACAAATGTGGCTGTCTTTGGGACAATGCCAAAAGGAGGATGTGCTGGCGATTTGACCAAACATGGTGGTAAAAAGACCTATTTTCTGGTGTCCTCACAAACCCCAGAAAGAGGGGGCATGTCAACAGCACTCTATTTTTGAAGGAGTGACAGCAGAGGCTGTTGGAAAGAAACGACTTGAAATCGAGCTATCTCTTCCCATCACTTTGCCTGCACTTCTGATTAACCAGCAGCCTTCCTGTGGTGAAGAACTTATAAAGGGGTCTATTTCCTGTTTGTTCCTTCCATAAACATAGATGCTATTTAAATCCTGATTACAAAAGTTATACAGATATATATGGTTGCTGTACAGTGGAAAACCAAACTGATATGAGACCCCTTGTGCTACAAGCATATTACAATGCAGGACACACACACACACACACACACACACACACACACACACACACACACATTAGTACAATACTCAGTCAAGGTCAAAAAAAAAAAGGGAAATTCTTAAGAGCCAGAAACAGAGGGAGATGGGATATTCTCGTGGTACTTTTCAGCCGAGCTGTGGCAGCCTAAGGGGACATAAGCAGTAGGGATGGAGACTGGGGCTTTAGCATCCACATGGGGGCCCTGATTCACGCAGAGTAGATAATTGTACCACTGCACAAATCCGAGACCTTCAATGAGTCAATGCATCTGTGAAAGGGAGATTAGAAAAAAACTGCCCATCAAAGCAAAGAAAGTACAAGAAGGCTTGCCATCTGTTTGTGAGTGAGAAATTAAAACTCAGATGACTGTGGAGGTCTAAACGTATACTACTTAAATAGTACAGCAATAATAGTAAAGATTTTTTTCTTATGAAAATTGGTACCTTGAGAGTCCCTGGAACCATAATGGAGGCAAACCCAGAACCGTGCTGTAGGGATATTTCTGTAGCCCAGCATGCTTGGGAGTCCCATGGAATTTGGAAGAGAGAACAAATCTACTGAAGATCAGCTCGTAATCAAAAGTTGCACATATCACAAGGAAGTAATTCACCATGAGAGCTGCACATACAACAGACAGAAGATTGCGAACCCCAAGAATTAAGGGGATGTGGGGTGCAGGATAGAGAATTATCTGAACGACTTGTAGATTTGAAATCATTAAATGGATAAAAGTTTTAAAAATCGTAACAAAAGCGTAGGACATTAGATAGAACAGGCAGAACTTTCAAAGAGCCAGTTGAAAGTCACTTAAAATAGCTGAAAATTGAAACATAAAGCTGAATGTTACTAACGAAAGAATAAGTGAACTGGAAAATAGACCCGTGGGAATCATCTATCTGCAGGACAGATAAAGGGATAGAAAATATTGAAACAAAGTTAATAACCTAGAGGATAGAATGAGAAAGTCCCGAATATTTTGAACAAAACTTTCAGAAGAGAAAGTGGGATTATTATGTGTCATTGCTGATGGAAACCCACCTTATTAGAATGGCCAAAATATAAAACACTGATCGATGCTGGTGAGGACGTGAACAACAGAGACTCTCAATCACTGCCAGTAGGGATGTAAATGGTACGGCCACTTTGGAAGATGGTTTGGTGGTTTCCTACAAAGCTAAGCATCGTCTTACCATACAATCTAGCAATATGCTCTTAGGTATTTACCCTGAAGAGTTGAAAACTTATATCGCCACAGAAACCTGCTTATGAATATTTATAACAGCTTTATTCGTAACTGCCAAAATTTGGGAGGAACCAATTTGTCCTTTAATAGGTGAATGGATAAGTGAACTGTACATCCATGCAATGGAATATTATTCAGTGATAAAAATAAATAAGCTATCGAGTCGCAGAAAGACGTAGAAGAACTTTTAAGTGCATATGATTAAGTGAAAGAAGACTGTCTGAAAAGTTTGCATAGTATGGGGTTCCAACTCTATGACATTTTGGAAAAGACAGTTAACTGGAGGCAGTCAAAAGATCAGTGGCTGCCAGGGTTGGGGATGGGGCATGGGGAGAGATGACTAGTTGGAGCCCAGGGAGTTTTAGGGCAGTGAAACTATCCTGTACGATACTATAATGGTGGATACGTGGCATTAAGCATTTGGCAAAGCCCACAGAACTGTACAACACCAAGAGTAAACCCTAATATAAATTATAGATTTCAGTTAATAAGTATGTATCAAGATTGGTTCATGAACTGATGTTAATAGGGGAAACTGAGGAGGATAGGGAGAGGGAGTAAATGGGAGCAGTCTGTACTTTCTGCTCAGTTTTTCAGTATGTCTAAAACTACTCTCAAAAACAAAGTCTATTAATTCAAAAAAAGAAAGAGAGGATGGGAGAGTTGATAATGCAGAGCAATGATGGGTGATTTTTCCAGAATTAAAGTTATGAATCATCAGATTGAAGAATTGCAGAGTCCGAAGCAGAGCAAATAAAACAAATCCACATTTAGATTCCACACCAAAGGCAAAATAAAATTCTCGAAAGCAGTTAGAGAGAAAATAGAAATTACACAGCAAGTAATGACAATTAGCTGATTGCTAATAACACCTACAGTCTAGATCAGAAGAAAACTCAACACCTTCAAAAGGTCAAGGAATAATAATTGTTGACTTGGATTTCTACTTTCCATCAAATCAACCAAGAGAGAGAATGAACCAAAAGCAATACCCGCTGATTTCACAAAACTTGAAAAAGAGAGCATTAGGAAAGCAATCATTAACTTCTTCAGAAGTGATCGAATAAACGCGGAGTATTTCCTTTATATTTTTTTGCATGTCTGTTATTATATCTTAAAGATTATGTATGTATATGATATAGTCCTACCTTCCATTTATTATTGTATGTATCTTCCTTGATTTTCACTGTCTTTGAAGGATAGTTTTTAAAAGCTGAATTATAGTCTGAGTGCTAGAGTTTAGTGAATTGCTAGGCAGTTAGTATAATTGCTAGACATTTAGATCAGAGAATTTGCTCCTAAGTGGCAACTGGATAAAATGCACACAGAAGAGAGACAAAATAATGCTAAGCGTGCCTACTAACTCTCTTTTGCCACTGAGAACCCCACCTGCCTCATTAGCTGCCCACTGAAGTGGGGAAGTATTCATTTTGCAAGGGACCGTTCCAAGCCGGTTGGGACGTCTCTTTCCAATTAATGCTTTGCACCTAAATTCACGGCTTGTAGGTGACTTTTTTGTATAATCTTGGATGTTCCAAAGGCAGAGGAAAGGAGAAACTAATATATTTGGGACGACTGTGTGCCAGGCACTGCGCTGGGCTTTGCCTTCACAGTATATGAGAACTTCCTGTGAGCCAGGCGCTACACTCAGGAATCGGCAGACATGAGCTCCTGTAATCCACGCCACAGCACTAGGAAGTATGTGGTGTTATTATACCCATTTCGCAGATGAGGTAACTGTGGCTCAGAGGTCACACAGCTAGTAGTAAGCGATGAGGTCACAACTGGACTGTAGGTCTTTCCACCGTTGCATGCTGCCGGTTTATCCTGTGTCCTGCTCCAGGCTTGGGCGTGTGTTGGGGGTAGGGATAGAGAAAAGCAGGATGGGCCAAACATAATGACAATGACTGAAAAACCAACCAAACCAAACAAAACAATAGAAAGGCTGTGCCAAACTCTCTACATCATCTTATTTCATCTTTCTACAACAATATTAAATATATATTGTTAGCATTATTGTCTTCACTCAACAGGTGAGTGGAGGCAGAGCAGGAGAGCTCAGTGACTTAAGATGACACAGCCATAAGCCACACACACGTCTGTCCCAGAGCCAGAGGTGTCTGCCTCAAGTGCACGCCCTGCTCCTCACCGCCTGTGGGTCTTGTCTCCCGTCCAGGTGAGATGGAGGAGCTGGAGACCCTGTGGCTCACCGGCATCTGCCACAACGAGAAGAACGAGGTGATGAGCAGTCAGCTGGACATCGACAACATGGCGGGCGTCTTCTACATGCTGGCGGCCGCCATGGCCCTGAGCCTCATCACCTTCGTCTGGGAGCACCTCTTCTACTGGAAGCTGCGCTTCTGCTTCACGGGCGTGTGCTCCGATCGGCCGGGGCTGCTCTTCTCCATCAGCAGGGTCAGTACCCCCAGTGACTGCTTCCTTTTGCAGCGGCAGGTCCGGGAAGGCGTGGGGCTTCCAGGGAGCCAGGGAGTCCCGACTCCTCGTCCAAGGGTCCGCACATTCTCTCCTTACCAACCGACCCTTCTTGGGCGTGTCGGAAGGGCATCCAGGTTGTGGGTGTTCATAAGCCAAGGGTTGCCAGCCCAGGTGACCGTGGAAGCCAGACAAAAAAGGCGAATGGGGGAAGCGGGCCGGGCATGAGAAAAACAGCACAGATGAGATGCAAAATGGCCACTGAATCTGGGTGTCCCAGTGAGGGAGCAATGGAGAATGGAGGGAATGGTGACCGATTGTATAATGCTTACCACGCCCATAGGAGCAGTCATCCTGAACGCCTGCTCGGTGTTGTCTTATAAAAATTCAAGGCCAATATTATCAGGTCTTCTCCTTCGTAAAAGTAGTATTCTGATTTTATGTGAAACCTTTTGATTTTTAAATATTAGTAACTGGTTTCATTAAAACAAACAAACAAAAACCACAACACCATGTGGGCCAAACAAAGCAATCTCTGGTCTCCATCATTAGCACCCAGAGATGCTGCTAAATGTTTATGCAGGATGTTGCAGCGCATGCGTGAATTCCAGCAGCATTCGCCTGACAAAACATAATCTACACACAGTGCCCTACTATGTGCATCCACATCCGGCAAAACCAAGGGAGCATGTGCATCGCAACAGAGCCTGAAGTGAAACACAGACATGAAGAATCATGAGAAAATGCACACACATCCAACAGAAAACACAACACACATCTAAACCAACAGTCTAGAATGAGCTTACACACAATACAAGAAAAGCACCTTGCATGCTACACAAGATGGCATGTGTGTGAGTTGCCATAAAAAGGCACAGGTGATATAATTAATTAGTAATGATAACAGTCACGGAAAATAGTTATATTTGTGGAGCATATATATGTGCCAGGGACCATATAAGGACTTCCTACTCTCCATCTCATTTTAACCCACAAAGCAACAATGTGAGGTAGGCACCGTTATTAGCTCTAGATTATAAATAGGGAGGCTCAGAGTTCTTAGGAGAATTACCCAAGGACTCACAGTCTTGGTGGAGCCAAGATTTGAATCTAGATGGTGTGGCACCAGCTAGAGCCCACACTCTTACCCAGCAACTAACATCAAATGCAAGCAACACGAGAGATTTGATACGATCATACTATATAACATATGTGCACGTGCAACTCACGTAATATGTTTACATTAGTCAGTACAATCTGGTCATTTACTTGCATCATAGGAAAAGCACATACAAGTGTTTACTCACCTTCCAACACAGTATGGCATTATCCATCTAATAATCAGTCACCTATCTGGCCATCCATCCAGCCATCTATTTATCCATTTACTTTCCTTGGAATTTTTTCACTCTGAAAGAATTTAATGAATTTGAATTTGAAACATGGTTAGAAAAAATTTAGTTAAAAACATCTGATTTTATAAGCTAATGTTTATTGTCTTAAGAATAATTTGCATATTCTTAGCATTTGGCGATTTTAAGAACTTGGGAGATTCAGCAGGGACCCAGTAGCCAGTGGGGAGGGTTTATTTTTCTCCTTGCAGTGGCTCTCCAAACTCGGGTTCTGTGCGAGAACATATTTTCTAATCAGTTCAACGGCATCTAAACACACAGATTGCTTAAAAATAACAACATACATGCACACAACTAGATATCACGCCAACTTTAAGCTAATTCTCTCTGCCAATTACGAAAGGCTTTCCATATCCAGATGATTCTGAGATTATCATGCGCACACGCACGTTGTTGCATTTACTTATAAATCCTGCTGGGGTTCGGAAGAGCGTTTCCTCTGCCTGGGATGCCGTTAAGGAAGCCAAGTTGACGGGATCATTATTATAAGGAGTGGACCAAACCCCTCACTCCCGTTCCAAGCATCTTGAGAAACGGGAATGGAGTGGGGTCCAGGCACATGGGAGCAGGCACTGTCGTGTGGTGGCTCGACAGGCTAGAATTTGAACTTCAGTATCACCTCCCTAAGTGAGAAAGGACTCCTCATCCCATCCTGTAGGAGCACTGAAGGGACTTGTGTGACCTTTCGCTGTACAGCATCAGTATAGGATGCTGTCACCCAGCCACTGTCACTCCTCGAAGGCTCTAGGCCAGGACTCATATCCAGTGGGTTTCAGGCTTCTGACTCTTCCCGTTGCTTGGTAACTTGCCCCCCGCCCCCAGCAGCCCATCTAGAAGATGGGTTGACAGGGAGGACGCTGTCTGTCATCCGAACCTGGGGTATTCAGGCCGAGTCTGTCACGCGGACTCCTTTCCGTGGCTTCACCAGGCAGATCAGCACCTGGAAACTGCCTTAGCTGTGTCACGTGAGTCGCAGGGGGCACCAGGGATGAGAGAAAGCAGTCGGCGGCCATCCTCCCATCTCCTGAAACGTTAACTCTGCCCCTTGACCGCTCCTGCGGGCTCCTCCACCAGAGGAGGCCAGCTCCCCGCGGCAGGCGGGAGCCCATCGCTCTGAGCGTGAAGGGCTGGAGGGGAGTTCTCAGAACCTCTAGGGGCAGGGAGAGGAGCTCGCTGGAATAAAAAAGCACATTCAGGAAAAACAAAACTACTGCTTTTCTCATACTCACAACGGGGAGAAAAGGCACAGCTCTCGGCTGGTTGACACCCTGATTTCACCCACAGCAGCACAGTCCCCCTGGGGCCGGGCAGGAGATGATTCTGTTACTAGGTTAACGCAGAAGGTTCAGAGGCAGTGCGCTGTGGGAAGCGCGTGGTGCGTTTGTCTGACCGCGAAGGGTTCAGTGCCAGGGCCGTGACCTTGGGGAGACGAAGCCACGTAGCTTGGTGTTGAGAGAGTCAGAGAAAGAGACGCTCAAACACACAACTGCAGGCTTTTCTGCTGACCTCCCCTTGAAGGCTGGGGTGGCGACTGTCTAGGAAACCACAAAAAAATGCAGCGGGGTCGAGGCTGTCACAGTTCCGCGAGCATCTCTGCGGGCTGAGCTCATCCCCACCGTGGGGAACTGATGGAGCCACTGTTAGCACAGTCCACAGTTAATCACACAGGCTTTCCATGAGTTTCTGCCAAAGCCAGCAGCAGCTGCCACATTTGCTTTTACAAACCCTTCTCGGCCTGGCTCCCCGTCAGTCTTGGGAGGACCAGGTCAAATCTCGCAGGCTTGATCTGATTGTTCCCTTTAGGTACGGCTGCCAAAATCTGGGAGCAGGTATAGGGAAGGGGGACACCACACATCACAATGTCACTGATGCCCTTTGGCCTACTGTTGTCTCCTGAATCAAGAGCTCTTCCCTCGAGTTACTTTTAAGTAAAAATAAATGGCTGTTTTTTTAGAATGGAAGAAAGCGTGGTGATAAACGAGAGACGGATAGATGGGGGTGCTTATGTCTGAGCTATCCCGGAGTCCCCAAGTCACTCAGTCCCTGGATGGGTTTAAACGCAGCATCACTGTGTCATCAGGGCTCCCCTGACCCTAACGACTAAAACCCAACTGTATGTTGAGCAAACTCACGGACAAACAAATGCACGAAGAGTATATTGAGTGGGCTAAGCGAAAAGTTCAAGGGGGTGATCTCAGGGGTTCCATCCATATTGTGTCTCTCTATCCCCTGGACCCTGCTTTTCTGTGGTGGATTCATGAGGATAATGACCCCACGTGGTGGCAAGGCTGGTCCCCTGCACCTTCTCCTTCTATCCTAGCATCTGTAGCTACCCCTCCAAAAACATCTGATTGGTCACGCACGGATTTCATTCCTACCCTTAGAGAAATCAGAAAGGATTCTCTCACCAGCTTGGGTCTCGTGATTCGATTGATGGCTTCAGTGTGTGGGTAGGGATAATCCCCCAAAAGAATGAATAATAGATGGTCCCTTTGTGCCAGCTTTGTTGGTTAATAGCTGATTCTCCATGATTCAGAGTCGAACGGCGATTCTGGGAAACTTTACTAAAAGCATGAATTGGTGATGTGGGTATTAGGAGGGCCAGTTAAATATCCTTACCTGCCAGAGTGGAGGCGCTGAGACCCTGGTGGGTGTGTAAGCACTTGTGGATACCATTTCTCAAACTCCTCGTATGACTGTTTGGAAAGTGTCAGATCGTCTTGAGCCAGAGAGACAAGATAAGCCCGATGCTTCGTCCACTTAAGAAACATTATCAGGCCTTAGGTTGGATTTTCCTGTTTCTCCCAGGCTCCTAGGAGAAGGCCACGTCTCACCTCCGCAGGTAGAGCTCAGGTGTGAAGTGGTTTCCCTCCCTTGCTGCCACTGACGGTGTGTTGTGTCCCTTCTCACAGGGCATTTACAGCTGCATCCACGGGGTGCACATCGAGGAAAAGAAGAAGTCGCCGGACTTCAACCTGACGGGGTCGCAGAGCAACATGCTGAAGCTCCTTCGGTCAGCCAAGAACATCTCCGGCCTGTCCAACATGAACTCCTCGAGAATGGATTCCCCCAAACGGGCGGCCGACCTCATCCAGCGAGGGTCCCTCATCATGGACATGGTTTCGGATAAGGGGAACCTGATCTATTCAGACAACAGGTCCTTTCAGGGCAAAGACAGCATTTTCGGGGACAACATGAACGAGCTCCAGACGTTCGTGGCCAGCAGGCACAAGGACAACCTCAACAACTACGTGTTCCAGGGTCAGCACCCCCTGACGCTCAACGAGTCCAACCCCAACACGGTGGAGGTGGCCGTGAGCACGGAGGCCAAAGCGAGCTCCCGGCCTCGGCAGCTCTGGAAGAAGTCTATGGACTCGCTCCGCCAAGACTCGGTGACCCAGAACCCCGTGTCCCAGAGGGACGAAGGCGCAGCGGAGAACAGGACCCACTCCCTGAAGAGCCCCAGGTACCTCCCAGAAGAGGTGGCCCACTCGGACATTTCGGAAACTTCGAGTCGGGCCGTGTGCCACAGGGAGCCCGACAACAGCAAGAACCACAAGACCAAGGACAACTTCAAAAAGTCGGTGGCCTCCAAGTACCCCAAGGACTGCGGCGAGGTGGAGCGCTCCTACCTGAAGACCAAAGCCAGCTCCCCCAGGGACAAGGTCTACACCATCGACGGCGAGAAGGAGCCCAGCTTCCACCTGGACCCCCCGCAGTTCTTGGAAAACATGGCCCTTCCCGAGAACGTGGACTTCCCAGATGCCTACCGGGACCGCGGCGAGAGCTTCCGCCAGGGGGACGCCACGCTGCCCGCGAACAGGAACGCCCCGCACAAGGAGGACGGCCTTCCCAACAACGACCAGTACAAGCTGTACTCCAAGCACTTCACCCTGAAGGACAAGAGCTCCCCGCTGAGCGAGGGCAGCGACCGCTACCGGCAGAACTCCACGCACTGCCGGAGCTGCCTGTCCAACCTGCCCACCTACGCAGGCCACTTCACCGTGCGGTCGCCCTTCAAGTGCGACGCCTGCCTGCGGATGGGGAACCTCTACGACATCGACGAAGACCAGATGCTTCAGGAGACAGGTAATGCCGCCACCCAGGAGGAGGTCTACCAGCAGGACTGGGCGCAGAACCACGCCCCGCAGTTGCAAAAGAACAAGCTCCGAATGAGCCGTCAGCATTCCTATGATAACATTCTCGACAAACCTAGGGAGCTGGACCTTAGCAGGCCCTCTCGGAGCATAAGCCTCAAGGATAGGGAGCGGCTTCTGGAGGGCAATTTGTACGGGAGCCTCGTTAGCGTCCCCTCCAGCAAACTGCTGGGGAACAAAAGCTCCCTCTTCCCCCGGGGTCTGGAGGACAGCAGGCGGAGCAAGTCTCTCTTGCCAGACCACGCCTCCGACAACCCTTTCCTCCACCCCTGTGCGGACGACCAGCGCTTAGTCATTGGCAGGTGCCCCTCGGACCCTTACAAACACTCACTGCCATCCCAGACAGCGAGTGACAGCTATCTTCGATCGTCCTTGAGGTCAACGGCTTCGTACTGTTCCAGGGACAGTAGAGGCCACAGCGATGTGTATATTTCCGAGCATGTTATGCCTTATGCTGCAAGTAAGAATACTATGTACTCTGCCCCCAGGGTTTTGAATTCCTGCAGCAATAGACGCGTGTACAAGAAAATGCCTAGTATCGAATCTGATGTTTAAAACTTTCCATTAATGTTTTATCTATAGGGAAACACATACGTTATGGCCAGCGTTCTGGAGGGAAAATGTTGGATGTCCGATAGTGCCCTGCAAAGAGGAAGAGGATTTAGGAAGGTATTTTTTTTTTGTTGGTTCTTTTGCACATGGCTCCATGCCATAGTCTTCCACTCGAGGAATCTTGTGAGGTGTGTGCTGAGCACGGCAGAGACCAGATAGGTGAGTCCTTAACCAAAAACAAACACACAAAGGGGCACGTCTCCCGGACACGCCCGCTAGGTACGTTGGCGACAATGGTGCCTCGGATGCCACTGGCGATGTTACGATTTCCTGTATTGCAAATCCCATTAAGACCAGTCCACCACGTGATTTCCTCATCGGAAACGCCCGACGGTGTCTCTAATACAGAATAAGCAATATGGTATGCATGTAAATCCGACACAGACCAAATAGAACAGCTAAGAATGCATCTGCACCGTAGCGAGATTGACATGTGCAAGAGATTATAAGAAGTGTAGCCCCGTGACCGGTTCAGCTTTATCGTTACGCCTTCCATCACGGCCCGGGCCCCACCCCAGAACTCCAGGCTCCCCCAAAGAACAGCACGTCGGCGTATTTCATGATAACTGTGCTGCCTTCATTCGCATTCATTTCCAAGACACATCTGGAGTGGAAGCCAGAAGGGCCCTCGGGCAGAGAGCTCCGAGAACCACGTTGGATGTCCGTGTGTGTGTGTGTGTGTGTGTGTGTGTGTGTGTGTGTGTGTGTGTGTGTGTGTGTTTCACAGAGACTCCCCCCACCTCGGCTTCGATGGTCTTGTGCAGAGCTGCGTGCACTAACATGTTTATGTCTTTGATATCTAAGTGTGAGTCTTCTGTCTATGACACAGCGGCCGTTGTAGTTTGTCCCGGAGACTCCTGCGTATGTAAGTGTGCGTCCCCCCACTTCTGGTGACGACTCAGGGTTGTATAGTATCTGTTACCCCTTCCCTCCAGAGTCACCATGACTCGTTCGGTCCCCGAGCAGCCATGGTGGCATCTAATTAGCCGCGTTGCTGTTCCCAGGGTTGTTCAATGTGGTGGCATGCGTGACAGCCATATGTGTACTGTGATCTGTGGGAAGTGCGAGGCCATCTGTCTGCAGAAGGCTAGCGTGGTTTTCGGTTTGTCTTTCCTAAGGTCATGAAATTTAGTTGGACACTCCTTCTCCCCATGACCTCCTCAACTCAAAAGCCTTTAACACATGAGAGACACTCAGGCATCTATCCTGAGCATCCTTCAGCCTGTGGATAAACCTTAGTGGGACGAGTGATTCTCTCTTCTGAAATATCCACTCTGTTGGAGGCTGTTTCACTAGCACTGGCAGAGATGTATGGAAAATTCCTCAAAGCATTTGTCATTTCCGAGACATTTGTCACCTCTATTACCCATTCTTACTCTACTCGAATCTGTGCAAATATGACATGAAATGACACTAACTTAACACAATTTGGGAAATAGGGGAGAATCTTTATGTCTGGGAAGCTCTTAGCACAGTGCCTGGCATATGCAAAGTGCCAAAGATAGAGAGAGAGAGAGAGAGAGAGAGAGAGAGAGAGAGAGATTGAACGTTATGACAGTTTATCAGAACAGAGTTTTCTAGTTTAAAGATTAAATATTATAAAAACCACAAACAATATTAGTTAAACATTTCATATAGTTCTAATCTAATAATTAGTGTGTTTTAAATACATTGATATCCCTGAGATGTTTGGGAGAAGTAGCCATCCATCTTCACGGAGTACCTCGATCCATTGTGGCATGCCGCAGAAACCCTAAGCCGATGTAAACTAGCCCGACCGTTGCCTCCTGCGTTTTGCTTGGAGTCCTTGAAACCCACGGGGCTGCCACGTGTGACAGAGGTCTCCAGGGAGGGTGCACATCGCAGGTGGAATGAGTTCCCAGATCAAAAAGCCTCCCCACAGTAGCATTATTTCCCCCCATTAACTCCGTGCTTCTCTGTAAAAGGAAACTAAAAACGTGGCTTTTAAAAGAGCCAACAAGAACATACTGAAAAAAATATGTACTTTCTTTAATACCCAAAGTTTTTTTTTTTTTTTTAACTAAATCATCAGAATTGGAGGTTATATAGTAAATAATTTCCCTCCTCCACTGATTCACTGACTGCTAGCTGGGACGATCCCAAACATAAGAGAATTGGCCAGGGATCCAATATTCCATTTCCAGGAGGAAGGTGATGGTGAGGGACTAAGCGGAGGTAATGCACGTCAGGCCAGTTCTTTGGGAAAAGCATTTCAAGAATGGAACGCCCAACAGGAAATGACGCCCACAGCATGACGGTAACGAGAATTAAATAGGGAGCCCAGAACTGTGGATCTACCCCGAAGGGTGCCTCTGACGTACCCCAGCTCTGAGACCTTAGTTTCGTTGATGCCAAAGAGCCAGAACCCCGGACCCAAATTCGTCCCCCGTGTCCCCCTGCGTGGTTTTACCTGACCCAGTCAGAGCCGGCATCCTAATGACATTTCATTGATTCAACATGGTTCAGTCCACTGGGGAAGGACCCCACCAATCCACCTGAACGCCGGGTACACACGTGCAACCAACTTCACAGAGTGCTCTGTGGACACGCGAGCCTTCTAGAGCATGAATTGCACTCTGGGAAACCTGCGGGCTTCTGGGAAATCGTTCTCAGCATCCTCGCACACTCAGGTTCTTAGGCCACTTTGGTGTCGGTGCTCTGAGAAGGCACGTCCCCTGTGGGTCTGTTTTCCTGCCAGTGAGGCTTCCGTGAGCGGGGCGGGAGCCTCATCTCCCCTCTCATCACTCCTCCGTCCTTTGCAAACCCCACTGCAGGCTTTTAGCCAGCACCACGACGGGGCGTCTCACGGAGTATGCTTGCTCTTCTCTTCCCTGTTTCACAGGGTGAGACGTTTTCATACTGCGCTTTTATGATGAAAGCAGGAAACTTCACCCATTGCAGTAAAATCAGTCAAAATCAATTCATGCTTATTTTCAGGGGAGGAAAAAAAGAAAATTACACCTTGTTTACAAATGTAATAGTTTCGCTTAAATGGGACTCCAGCCAAGACAGTTAATTAGTCAAAAGATCCACAGCAGCCATTGTTTATTCTATTTGATATCTCTACCACCGATGTGTTTTTAATATTCTGGATCCTTCTCAGGAAATGACAAATGCCCTGAATTCTTTGCAAGTGGAATTGCTAATGAAAAAGAAAAAAAAAAAGTTGGTGTTAATTAAATGGTGATTAAAAATTTATCTCTTTTAAACCTAAAAAGTGCAGCTTTAATAATCAGTTGTCATATAAATAAATACCTTGCACTCTATTCCCCTGTGGTTTGAGACCTAAATAAAGATTAATTTGAGAAACCTAAATATCTTTCAGAAGAGCAGAATGTATTCGTTAACTCGATGCACATCCCGTACTGTCTCTTTGTGCATGGATCTTGGAAAAGGGGACGCGAATTGTCTCAGCAGTGGAGCCTGTGTTGTGTTAGCCGTGGCTATAGCAGACACAATTGGACTGCAAGGTAAAAAAAAAAAAAAAAATGAATAAGTAGAGGCTAAACTCATTGGTTGATATTTAATATGAGTTAAGGGTTCCCTATAAAGGCAGTTTTCATTTCCAAAGCAGCGTTTGTTTTCAGTGCAGATAAAATTAGACCTTTCTAGATCCCTCCATCTTCTTTTGGTAAACAGGGTTGAAAGGTGCTTAATGAGGGGTTAGGTGGGATCGGTACTTGAAAAGTCCTCCCGAGATGCAGCTGCCCCTTTCCATTCGGCCCCCTTCCATTGTACTGTGTTCATATCTAATTGTATCAGATGAGGTCAGCCTGCCACTTGATAGAGATCAGAGATGATCAGTTGCACTTATCCTGTGAATACAAATGCTTGTGTACACATGTATATAATATACATGCTTGATTTCTACAATTTACACATAAGGGTATTATCCAAATGAAATTGTATATAATGTAAAGTTTATGTTAAAAATTAAATGGTGATGATGGTATTAACACATGGAAAACCCATTCTGGTTATTGATGGGATGATATTTATGTAGAGAAGGCACTATATATATTTCTTTCATCTCAGTTCTAGGGAGGGTGACAGAGCCAAGTGGGATTTGGGTGTGGGTGTTCTTGGTCCCTTCTTTAAAAAATATTGGGGGTGAGGAGTATGGAATACATCCCACTCCCATTCGCTTTTGGAGACAATGCTGATATGGACATGTGTGATTTTCGTAAACCCATCAAAGGGTATTTATCCTGTTAAATTCCTTATCCCCTCCCCCCCTACACACACTCTTTCCGAGCCCAGAAGTACTCTCACTGGCGTGTTAGCTAAAGATGCCTGCCCAGAAGGGTCTTAGGAAGACAGAAACTATGCCAAGATTCGGGGGCAGGGGAAGGGAGACAAGAAAACTAGAAGGAACCAAAGTTCCCAAAGGGAAAGTCATCTAGACGATCACCAAATTGGCAACACCAGAGCCAGGTCTGGAACCCGAGACTTCCCGGTCTGGTTCCCAGCCTGGTTTCCCTTTACCAGGCGATTCATTTCTAGGTTTCTTCCTCAAGAGCTGGAGAACCTCATAGAACTTACCCCTCTTTCTTTGCCTCTTGCCTTATTCAGACCCATGCACCCCTCTCTGAATTTGGTTTTTCTTTATGCTCCCCAACATTCCTTGCCTCGGAGTCCTGGAAAAGGGAAAACTCTTTTTAGGGACCCATTCCCTGGGAAGAGTCAACGAAGGATATCGTTTAAAACCTCAAACCAAAGATGAAAGCTGGCAGTGATCGGTGAGATGACAGAGTTCTATTGTTCATGAGCCAAGGATGAATGAAGGACACCGATCAGCTGATAGGACTTGACCAAGCATCCACTCTCCTATTAAGGCCAATTTGGGATTAGGGAGTGCAAAGTGGGTAGAAAATATAGTCCTTTCCAATAAGTAGCTTACAATCTAGAAATTCACTTCTCTAATACAAAAGATAACTGGGGACCCATGAAATGCAAACAGAGAGTAGATATAAAAACTAGAAATGACAAAGTTATCAGGAAATAAAAATTTCTCTGATTCCATGATCCAACAAACAAACAAAAGACCCTCCCCGAGACCTATAAGTAGCTTTGGAGAATGTAATTGGTGTTTCTGGGGTTGCCCTGGATTATTTTAACCTTCGAAGATAGTATTTAGGAGACTTTGGAGCATCTAAACAGGTGAACAGACTTGCCCTTCCACATTTTGTGCAGACTGGTTCTACTTAGTTCTCCGGCCCTTGCCAAACCATGCCTCCTTCCGGCTCTGCTTTATGACATGTGCTTCAAGGAAAAAATGAAAAAAAAAAAAAAAGCCTCAAAAGATTAGAAAAATAGACCATGCTATAAGAACGCTATTTCCTGAAAGCCTTGTTGTTTGGTTTTGTTCTTGGCTTGTGAAGAATACTTTGGATGGTTCAGGGTTTACATGTATCAGGGAAGGGAGTAGGGAGAATTCCTTGTTGAGTCCCAAGTGCCTACCACTGCAGCTGAAGAAGGAGAATGCATCAGGCATCCTCGAGAGACGATGGAGCAAGGAGATGGCAAAGGGAATCCAGGTGTCTTCCGGGAAGATGGCGGGTAGGGAGGGAGCTTAGTTTTCCTCTGCCCATCCTATTTTTGCATTACTGGAACATTAGCTTCTCTGCTTATCCCAAGTACATGCCTTAGGTCCGCAGCTGAATTTGGGAATATTAAAATGTAGCTACATTGAGTTTAGACGATATTCTAGGCATATCCTAGAAAGCGATTCTCGAAATAACCTCAGGATGTAAGTCTGGTCACTCCCATTTAGGAAACGGAGGCTCAGGATGGTCTCAGCCTCATCAGCAACCAGAATTTGCTAATGAATCACTTATGCTAGGCGTCTTCTCAAAGTGCCTGATCTCCTCCCGGGAGGTCAGAATAGAAATCAGAAAGAGAGATAGGCTATTTCGAGGTCCCTGGGACTCTCTCTTGGGATTCAGCCTCTGCGATGATGAAGTTAGTAGCCTCACCTCCTCTTCTGGTTTGGGGGAGTGTTGAGAACTCCGGGAGCCTCCCCTTTGTTCTCAGTCCCTTCTGAGACTTGAATGCTATTTGTATCTCTCCCCTGTATGCTTGCACTCAGCGTTTACTTTCCTGGCTCCTGGAGAGTTATTTTTTCTACTTAGCATGTGCCTAATCTTAAAGATCCCCGTCCTCTTTTTCTCAGTAGACATCAGGGCTAACTCCATTAAACATATGCAAATAGTATGCTCTCACTTGCACACGCACACACTGCCTTGTGCTCCACCCCCCTTCCCGCCCCCATTTAAGCTCTCCTGAACATATTGGCTCATTTTCAAAAAGGTCATGTTATTTGCAAGCGACTTTCCCTTCTATTTCATCTGTATGTTTGGTTATTTTTGCCAAGCAGACAGAATAAGGTTCACGGTGTGACAGGGAATAGGAAATAGAGTTTTGCATAAATGATTAAGAGCTTTGGTAAGTCAGAAGAACCGAGGGCCAGCTAGTAAGACTATTTTCTATTTTTCCTTCTTGGTTTGTTCTGTTCTGTTTGTTTTCGTTTTTGTTTTTAATCACCTTAGAGTTACTTTCCTGGTCACTGGCATCAAATAACTGTTGAATCAGTGAATGCTTGTTCAGTTCATCTCATTAAAGAGAACTGGAATATTTCCACAAGGCATTCTAGGAGTCCAGAATGGCATAGCGTTTAATGCCTCGTGTGGACAATGACACTGAGCCCACACATTATTTTTTCGTGCCCGCCCTTCACCCCAGTCTCGGCCACACTTCTCTCTCCTGACATTTGTATTGACTATTAGAGGAAGTAGCTTAGGTCCATTTTATAGACAAGGAAACTGATCTGGGGATCTGGAAGAATGTTTTTCTAGAAGGTTCTGTCAATCAGTCCTTCTGGACAATCAGTGAACCTAAGGCAAGCCCCCATGTCCTTGTTCCTGAGAAGTCTCCAGCCATTAACATCCTGCAAGCTGGCAGTAAAAAGTCTCTTAAGACAAAAAGGTTATTATTATTATTTAATAGCCACTTCAGGATCCCGTTGTTGTCTCTGCAGTGTGTCACCACGCCATGCTCCCAGCGGAGTGGAGCTGTGTGGAACCAGCACACTCAGAGGAACAGTTAATTCTTCACTGGAGCCGTGTTTCAAATCACGCAACTCTCCAGGGAGCAGAAACCAAATTGTTTAAAACGGAGTCGTTCCTCAGATTGACTTCCTCAGATAAGTCGTCAGCAGTATGCAGAAACGAACAAGGCAACATCGAGGTTATCGTTCATAAACCCTTCTTCTGCACCACATCCACAAATCAATGGCTTTGCCCGTTTGCAGTTAGTTCTAGAACATTCTTCATTAGCCATAGCCCTAGGTACAGTTAGTTCTCTGTCACACCTTTGGGAAGGATTTAAGATGAGCCTTCAAAAGGATATTAACATAACACATAGCCAATACCACAGCTGCCTTTTAAATTAATAAGGTTAATTGTTCTCCAGCAAACATAAGTTTGTCTTTGGCATTTTAAATACTTCTCATTGATCTGACATTTTGCTGTTTTAAGCTTTTAAAGGGCTCAAATCAAAGACTATTGATAGCTGAGCAAATAGTGAAGGTCCAGATATATATATATATATATATAGTGTGTGTGTGTATACACACACACACACACACACTATCAATTTTTCCATGAAAAACAATCATAGCCTTTTGAATTCAATTAAGGTTTTTACATTGGCCATCTAAGACCTATTAAATTATTTCTACTCTCAGTTAAGCAAATTCAAATAAATGAACAGTATTGACTTTTTCACCTTGTTTTTTTTTTAATCTTTAATTTGTTAGGTTTGCAGACACAGCTCTAGGGCCCTGACCACGAAAGAAATATTCCAGTCTAGAAACTGAAGACTCAGATGACTATTCAATGTCACATTCAGATGATTATCTTTGAAAATTCTGATCGATTTGGGAAGATGAACATGGCACTCGTAACATTCATGTCTCCCAAATTTTTCACTGGCAAAGGATATCAGTTGCCTATTTCTGTATTCAAATGTGAGATAGAGTCAAGAATAACATTTTCACAGAAAATTCAGTCAACTCTTCAACAAACTAGTACATGGCTAGATGTGACTCAGATGCCTTCCGAGCCAGAGGGTCCCCAAAGATTTCTTTATCCGTTGTTTTTAGCCATGAATTTTAATCTTGTTCATTCCCCCTGCTAAAACAAAGTTAAAAGCAAATTATTTCGTCAGGAATACTCAGTGTCGTTTATCGTGCTAGAATGTTTGTGCGTATATGTTTATGTATAGTATATATATTTTAAGCTGAATATTCGGAAAGAATTTGGTGAGTTAGTTGGTGGCTTGAATAAGAAGTAGATCGTTAAAATCATAAAGGCCTTCTCAGACAGCAGGAAAAGAGGGTAATCTATTTATCTTCCACTCGGGTTAGAAGAATATATTGCATAAGCCGGTCATTACCCACAAGGAAGAAATCGAGTGAAGCAGCCTTAAAAGTTCGTGTCCGAGTCCATTTTAACCCCACACGGATGGGTTTGAACTCCATATAGAGGGTGTCCATTCACAACCACATTCAAACACAGTGCCAAAGGCGCATCAGAACCGGCTCCATCTCCTATATGATGGAGCCCGCAGCAAGCCATGTGCTCGATTCGGTGGTTTCCACTTGGGAATAGCTATTCACTTAACCAGTCACAGCAGCTTATACCTGTCATGTTTTAATCCACTGCATGAGGAAGTGCCACTAACTGTATTCAATATTTCCAAGCATAGCTACAAAATGACACGTCCGCTTAACACCTTTCTACAATAGAGGAAGTATATGCTACGGTCGTCTTCTCGTAGTCTGTCTTTTATTTTTGTTCAGCGTCTTATCAACTGTTTTAAGGAATGGGGTTTGAAATGTGTGTGCAAAGTGACCTGTACATAACTCCCGAGGCAACGAAAGTGCCCAGGCATTATGGTGTAAAAAATGTAAATACAGGAAAAATTTCATTTTTCTAATAAAGATAATTTCTGCCAATTGATATGAAAATGAGAAACGGCGTTGTGGTCTTTTTTTGTCACTGTTGCTGCCGCCGCAGGTGTCACTGATGTTTCAGGCAGGCTCCTTATTTGTACAGAAAGGAAATAGCTTGATTCCCCCCACCCTTTGTGCACTGGAGGGGTCTGGAGGGAGGGGTCTGGAGGGAGGCGTGGAATTGGGGCGAATCCCTGGTTCTGTTTCAAGAATTTAGTTGCATTCTTTGCCACCGTCCCTTACCCAGCCTCCTCTTCCTGTGCCGCTCCCACGCTGGGGGGATTGACTCTGATCATGTTGAACTTCACCAAGCCCTGAGAATTATAATTCTAGGGGAGGGGGAATAAAGGGACACTTAAAGACCTCCCCTCCTCATTGTATTTTGAGAAGCACTTACTGCAAAGAAGCACCCTTAGTTATGACTCGTGGATGTCCCCCTTGTTTACCTATATAAAGGAAAGATGTACATACACCCGTCTACATTTTTTTGTTTTTTACCTCATAAATGATTCGCTGAACTTCCTGTCCCCACTGATCAATGGGAACAAAATGCTTGTTGACTGAATGGTGGTTACGCTTCCTCCTTCTTCTGAGTCCCCGACTTTGGCCTAAGCCAGCGCACAGCTTCCCCTTAACAGCCCCTCCTCAGGCCCTCTGATGTACTATCCGGTCATACCACCCCCATGCCTCTCGCTTCCCCACACCCTGTTTGTCTAGCTTTGTTTGCTCCTCCCTACAAAAGAAACATTTTTTGCCTAACACTGGAGACACATGCAGATCTTACATCCTCCTGTTTCCATAGCCTCCTCCCCTATCACAGGAGTCCCTTTCTCCCGCTTGACATAACTTTTCCGAACAAAGTCTCCCCTTACTAAATCCAGATTCGATTTTTATCTGACAACCTCCCATGCCCAGATGAAGCGATATTTCTGAAACCAGAACCAGACGGTGCCCACTGCGCTCCTTTACTCAAAGCCTTCAGTTTAAAACAGTGGCCCACTGGAAGAGCCCGGATTCTATGGCTCAACACACAAAGCTTCTCAGCCCCTGCCCCACCCCTCCCTGCCGCGTGTGCTATGCTGTACCAGTGGTCTCCCACCCCTCTGCAAGACGCCTTAAGCTCTGTGCATCCACACCTTCGCTCATGCTCCCTTTCCTCCAGGGATGCTAGCTAGTCTCCTGGTCTCCTCGTCAACTCTTAATCCTCCTTCAAGGTGAATCATCGGTAGAAACCTCTTCTGAGTCTCTCCAGGCTCTCACCCAGCAGCAGAGTTAACAGCTGACTTTTGAGCCAGCCCCTTGTACCTATCTCTGTCAAATAATGTAGCAAGCTTCACTGTATGTTTAATGCGTGATACTTCTCTCTCCTTAGAATGTGAGATTTTTCCCAGGGCTGAAGCCATGTGGTTTTTTCCCCTTGGAATCCTAGCACCCCACCCGGCATGGGACACAATGAGGGCACTTCATAAACATTTTAGACAAGTAGAAGGGTGGCCTGTTGGAAGTGTGGATGGCCGATGTGTGGGTGGCTGGCTGGATGGGCAGATGGATGGAGTGCTTTGGAATCGGATTTTTGTTTACCTCCCTCTCTACCTTATCTCACCCAGTCCTTTGGCTTTAAATGCCTCTCTGACTACCCCGAAATTTTTATATTTGGATTTAACCTTCCCTATGAGCTCTAGACTCACATCTACATATCTATAATTAATATCCCTACCTAGAGATGTTAAAGATATCCAGAACCTAAGATGTCTTTAACAGTACTCTGGACCACACCCCGCCACACACACAGAAATCTGCTCCTCCCTGGGCTTCTCTATCTCAGAAAATGGCATTGCTACTGACCTGATGTCTCAAGCCGGATACCTACTGGTCGCCCTTCACTCATGGGCCAGCTGTGTCTGCGTGATCTTTAAAATGTATTCTGGGTCCACTTGCCTCTCACCACTTACACCACTGTCACCAGTCCATCACCTCCCATTTAGACTCCTGCAAAAGCTTTCTAACCCAGCCACCAACTTTCCCTCTCGTCTCCATGTCAATCCATTCTCCAGACAGAAGCCAGGGTCATCTTGTCAAGACATTCATTAAATGCTATCCCTCACCTGCTCTCAAGCCTTCATTATAATCAGAATAAAATCAGAATCTTCCCATTCTAACCCCACGCCCCAAACTTTTACACTACAGTACGGTCTCCAAGAAAAAGGATGAGATTTCCCCTCTCCTCTTGCCTCACTCCCTGTCTTTTGAGCCTCTTCTCCTCCCCAGCTTTTCCTCTCCTTTTTTTGGAACAGCAAAGATGTGCTGTTTCCAACACATTTTCCACGAACCGAAGTGGCACTAAATACCATCGCTGCTATGAAACTAATCGGCCATTTGTGAGATGCCTTTACATCCATGTAGGCCCATTTGGGGGCATAATTATTTCCTGATTAGGAGCGATTTATACTCAGGGCTTGGGACATTTGCTTCTGCCTGGGACGTGGCTATCTAGAATGGTTCAGATCTTTTCTTGCTCCCCCAAGATTTTGCTGGCTGAAGCCAGATGACCAGATAGCTGAGCAGACTTAATTAACAGACAGTTCTGGTCCTGTGGGAAGGAAAAGCTCTCACTTAACCAGTCAAATGTGCTATAATTCTGAGGATAAAACAAAAAAAAATGTTTCTCTTGGAAGACCCTGTGGTTTTCTGCTAGAAATGGAGGGATCGGGGTCATTTACCTGCTTTTCCAAGAGTTCTGATGAAATTTGTCAAACCTAAATTTGTAAAGAACCTTTGAAAAATCTTTAGAGCACTTCTCTGTGGCAGGGATTATAATCTCCCTTTTACATATTTGGCAACCAAGGGTCAGAGAGTTGAAGTGACCCAGGTGGTTGTGAAGCAGGGGTCAGGGGTGAGAACGTGTCAGCTGGACTCCACATCCCATGGTCTTTCATCTCTATTTCTATGCTCACTCTTACCTAGATCCCAATAGTGTACCAGCAGGAACTGCCTCTGTGTGCCTAATGCCTTAGCCACTGTAAATACTCCATAAACATTTTTTTAAATCAACATGGAGCAGAAAGAGGAGGCAGGAAGTCTTAGGTTCTTAGCCAAAGCCTAGCTCTGTGACCTTTGGCCAGTCACTCCACCTCTGATTCTTTTTGCAGTCTTCTCACGCATATCTGTAAAATGAAGATTTTTCAACTCTAACTCCTGCCTCTCCATAGGCTTGTAAAGAGGCATGGTTAAGCACACAGTACAAAAGACAACTCCTTTTGTACTCTTTTTTAGTTCTAAAACTTAGAAGGTGTGCTCAGGGTGTGTCCAAAGAAAAACAATTTTCTTATGAAGTGGTTGGAAGTCCATGCCATCTGACCCCAGCTTTACTGAGGACAGAGAGTATCTTCTTCTGGAATTCAGAATGGTTCATGAATTAGAGCTCACAGATCAGGCCTTTCCCCTAAGGGAGCAGAGAGAAAAGTGGCCACAAGTTTTATTTCTGAGCTCTCCAGGGTGCTGAAAGTTCCAGGCCTGGATGTACAAAAAGCCTTTTACTATTCTCCTAAAACAGCAGATAGAAGAAACGAGGTCCACATTTTGCTTCTGGAATCTCCAAGGTGCTAAAATTTCTGGGGCTGTATATGCAAATGTTTATGCACTCTGGTTCAGCAAAAAACTTCCATTCAGCCTGTGCGCTGGCAGAAGCCAGGAGCGGACTGTGCTGTGACTTTCCATTGGAATTTCTTTACTTTCTCTTGAGGAAGTATCCAACTCTCTCTCTGTTCCATTTCCCACCACGCACCGACATCTCTGTTCCTGCCTGAGGAAGAAACAGCAGCCTTGTCCTTCTTGACTCAGTGGTACTGCAGGCAGCCCCGTGTTCTCACGGACAGCCTTCTCCTTTTCCACTTCTTCCTAAGCAGGTAAGAAATCCCGGTCACCATTTCAGAGTCTGGGGTCTCAGGAACTGGAGGCATCAGATGTGCTCACTGCTTTTGTGACATTCATTTGCTTGGGGACTTTAACGGAAAAAAAGAGCCGAGGAATAGAAAGATGCAGCAAGAGATAGAAGGAAGAGAGGGCCATCCCCTATCAAACAGCACCCAAATCCCACTCTGTCTCCCCATCACCGAGCACAACGATGAACACGCACGTGGACTTCCCGCCTGGAAGATTACAAGGCTGTGGCTCGAGAAGGTGATTTTCTGTGGCCGCTGTAGCATGCTCAGAGTAACATAAAGTCAGGGTCCAGTCTGGCCCATGGAACCATAGCATATTTAATGGACCTCAAGGCATACAGACGTCACCAGAACAAGAAATAGAATAATGCAGGACTATTTCGGTGCAATCAACACGCACAAGAGGCTTTATAATGCCGTGCATTCTGAATCCACTACTACAGGTTAAACCTCAAGCCACATTCGACATCTTTCCCAGTCCTCGCCCATCATCCTAATGACTCACATTTCATGACAGGTGACAGGGGAAGTAGCGTAGAGGAAGAAGTGCGAGCACTGGTTTTGCCTTCAGATCTGGAAGGCGCTTCACTGGCCTGGGACACTGTTGATGTTTTGGCCCTCAGGGAGAAAGCTCGGGGTCCTAAAGCTCACATTTATTCATCAAAGAGAAAGTAAGTAAAATAATACCAGAAACGTATTTCCAGCTGCCTCTTGCATATTCTAAAGGCACTCCAAACTCAATATATTCAAAATAAGATATACCCTCCTCCCCACCGGCTACCACACTCACTTCTCTACTTAGATACATACTTAGAGCAGAACTTCATCAGCTCCCACTCACCAGGCCAAAATCCTGATAGTCTTTTGACTCCTCTCTCTCCTTCCCTCCCCCAGTTCTGGTGAATCTCCCTGTCTGTATCCTCCTACATGCCTCCTGCTCTCCATCCATACTTCCGGGCTGCCATCTATCCTCACCTCCTACACTGAATACTGTGATGGTCTAGTAACAGGTCTCCCTGCCTCCGATACTGACCCACCTTTCATTCTTTCTCCATATACCCGCCACAGGAATCGTCCTAAAAATTCAGACCATGTCATTTCCAACTGAAAGCCTTTTCATGGCTACCCATCACCTAGTGCGTAAAGACCAAAATCTTTGACATGTCTGGCAAGGATTTTTCTGGTCTGTTCTTGCTGTCACCGGTTCTTTAATCTTGTCTCCCACTCTTTCCTTGCAATAGATGCTGACCCAACTAAAACAAACCTTTGTAACCTCCCAGTGGGTCCTTAAGAATACTGTTTCCTCTCCATAAATATCCTTTAACCACCTGGAAAATACATACTTATCTTTTAAATCCAGACTCGCCTCTGTGAATTCTTTCTTGGTTCTTCCAAACAGATCTAATGGCTCTCTTATGAGCTTTCGTTGACTTTGGGGGACATTTTTCCAGTGTAGCATGTTCTTTGTCCCCTTTGTTTCTCTACTTTCCCCTACTGTGAAGTTCCCCTTAAAGATAATGGCCTGTGTGACCCGGCTGGTACATGAAAAGATGTTCAACGCGACTCATCTTCAGAGAAATGCAAATCAAAAACCCCGTGAGATACCGCCTTGCAATGGTTAGGAAGGCAATTATTAAAAAAAAAAAAAAAAGGTAAGTGTTGGTGAGGACATGGAAGAAAGGGGACTCTGTCGCACTGTTGGTGGGAATGTAAATTGGTAGAACCATTATGGAAAACTGTAGAAGTCTTCAAAGAATTAAAAATAACCATAAAAATAACCATATGACCCAGCAATCCCACCTCTGGGTATTAATCCAAAGGAATCGGGACCTTGAAGAGATGCCTGTGCTCCCATATTCACTTCAGCGTTATTCACAATAGCCAGCATATAGAAACAACCTGAATGTCTGCCAACGGATGAGCGAACAAAGAAAACATGGTCTGTATACACACAATGGAATATTACTTAGACTTAAAAAAAAAAAGAAGGAAATCTTGCCATTTGTGACAACATGAATGGACCTGGAGGACATTATGCTCAGTGAGATAAGAAACAAACAAAGAGACAAATACTGTACATTCTCATTTATGTGTGGAGTCTAAAATAGTCAAACTCACAGAAGCAGAGCGTAGACGGGCAGCTGCCCCGGGGTATGGTGGGCCGGAGAGGAGGAAACGGGGAGATGCTGGTTAAGGGATAGGAAGTTTTAGTTATGCAAGATAAAGAAGTTTTGAAGATCTACTATACAACAGAGAGCCTATAATTAACAATACTGTATTATATGCTTAAAATTTTCCAAGAGGGCAGACTTTATGTTGTGTCCTTATAGTAATAATAATAATAATAATAACAACAACAACAGCAGCAGCAGCAGCAATAATAATAGGGGTGGGAGGAGACTTTGGGACGTCATGGTACGTACAGCTCTTTACATGCCAATCACAGTTCAATAAAGTGATTTGAAAGAAAATGGTAGAGAGCTGTGTGAAGCATAGGAAAAGGACTGAGGTAGAGACGATTTGGAAGCCAGCAAGACACATCTTATAATTAAAACTGTGGATGTGGGAGAGACCACCTGAGAGAGAATGCTGGATCTGTACTGTGTCAACTTCCTGGTTCGGCTGAGCCACAAGAGGTATGGAGGGGGATCTGGAGAGAGAAAGCAGTCATTTGTTCTTCAGCTTGGAAGGTCGGGGCGGTGCACACACATGGTGGTTCACCTGCAGGCTCACCTCATTGTGGAGGGGTCACACACCAACCTGCACATGCTCTGTGAGCCCCGAGGCCCCACTTCGGCTTCTCCACCTCTGGGAGCAGGTGTGTGAGCCCCATGATCATGGGTGCCAGCTCCTCCAGCAGGGCTTCACCGAGGCTGGAAGCAGCGAGAACTGACATGGCTTCTGATCTCTCATTGTGAGTTCCAGGTTCCTTCTCATGGGTTCCACAATGTCCTTACTCTCCCCACCCCTTTATGTCAGTCTGCCCTTGACCTTCCCTGTAGACTTCAGCCTTCAGCATTAAACCTGAATATGACAGCCCTAGAGACACTGTTTAATCAGCTCCCACAATTGCATGAGATCAAATCTGTATAACAAATCTATCTATCTATCTATCTATCTATCTATCTATCTATCTATCTATCTATCTTTCTTTCTTTCTTTCTTTCTTTCTTTCTTTCTTTCTTTCTTTCTTTCTTTCTTTCTTTCTTTCTTTCTTTCTATCTATCTATCTATCTATCTATCATATATTATCTGTCTGTCTGTCTGTCTCTCTCTCTCTCTCTCTCTCGCTCATCTATTATCATCTATCTATCTCCTAGTGATTCTTATCTGATTGGACCCTAATACAGAATTTGGTACCAAAAATGGGAATGAAAATTGCATTCACTGTCTATTACTACAAAACCAATGCCCCCCCCCCCAAACTTGGTGGCTACAAAAAACAACTAATACCTACTACCTTAAAGTGGCTCAGGAATTTGAAAGGAGCTTAGCTGGGTGGCTTTGATTCAGGGCTTCTCATGGGGTTGCAGTCAAGATGATGATGAGGGCTTCAGTCATCTGAAAGTTTGATAGGGGCTGGAGGATCTTCTCCAAGTTCACTCATGACTGTTAGTAGGAGACCTGAGTTTTCCACACGGATCTCTTTGTTGGGCTGCTTGAGAGTGCTAAGGACATGATATCTGGCTTGTCTAGGAAGAGTAAGTGATGAGAGAGAGAAAGAGCGAGCAAAAGCACTCTGAGTGCAGGAGAGGGCAAAGTATGTCTGACCTCACTTGTCCGAGGTAGTTCAACTATTTTTCTCTTTCTTGTCTTTTATTGCATGTGAAAAGAACTTGCATCCATCCAAGCCCTGGCCAGAGAAATTTCAGTATGAATTGTAACCTCCACAATTTTGAAACTCTTCCTAGACTGGAGCTATTTCCTAAACCTATAGCCACACACTAACAATTGTATTAAATTGTTCCCCTCAAACTGAACTGAAAGACAATAGATCCATATTTGTCAAATAAATAGCCATCATGCAAATATTTGCTCATCATTTCATATGTTCATTCACTGTACATTCATTGAGCGTGCCTTCTATGCACAGCCTTGTACTAAGCTGGGAGACATACGAAGGTGAACACAAAGATTACATCATTCTTATCTTAAAGGAGCTCTCGTTTTGCTTAGTGTCAATCAGTCCTCCATACGAGGTCTCCAGTGTGAATTTGCCTTTAGTTCTTAAGGGCAGAAGCTGAGCCTCCTTTTCATCGTGATGACTTCTTGAAATTCTGTATGAAAGAGGGGAGGCCAGGTGTTCCTGAGGAGGTTGCCTTGGGCAGAGTTAGGGTGTCCCTCCCTTTAGGGCAACCACAAAGCTGGGTCTGCCAGGGCCAGGAGGAGTGGGCGGGACCAGCGCAAGGTGAGATGCTACAGAAAGTCAAAGGATGGGTCAGAAGGACTCTCGTCAGTCCCCTGCTCCCGTCTGGCCTTGTGACATCCGTGAGGAGTGAGTCAAAGGGAAGGTGACGTACACAAAACCCCAATTCCTCCTCCCGCCTTACTCTGCGGCTATTTTCAGAACAGGTGCCCTAGATTTACTCCATGTCACAACAAAAACCGTCACTTTAGAGCAGGTGGGGGAGGTGAAATCAGATTTTCGGTTTAAAGGGCCACCAGAGGTTGTATAACTCAATTTGAAGAACGGGTCCTTCGTAAGTTGTTTCCCTAAGTGCTTGTCCAGCCCAGATTTGGGCAGCTCCTGTGATGGGGAGCTCACCACCTCCGGAGGCTATTCCTTGTGCTGAGAGTCAGCTCTACCTGTGTGAAAAACTCTGCTAGCCCTAGAGTACATTCAGTCTCCTTTCGACGATGATGATGATGGTGGTGGTGGTGATGATGATAGTGATAATAAAAACGAACATTTCTGAAGGACTATGTGTCAGACACAGGACTGAGTGCTTTGACCTGCATTATGTCCTTCACTTATTAAATAGCCCTGCTATCTGCTTTGACTAGAAATAATATCCCTTTCACATTCTTGGACAGTCGATATTTAAGGCCCAATTGAAATAATGTATGCTTATCCCAGTTAAACTATAACGTATGCAGTCATTTCAGATCACAAGCTATTGTCAAAGGTCTCCCTCTTTCTTTCCCTTTAAACCAGGCTCAAATTGGCTGAACAGCTCACTATACCCTCAATCCAATGAGTAACGTTCGATCTTCCTTCTCCCTCACCAACACCAATTAATCCAGAAGTGTTGTCTGTTTACCTAAGTGCTTTTTGAATCTGTCAGCATTTCTCTGACTCTGTCATCCGTGCTCTGGTCCAGGCCTCTGTCCTCTCATCCTGGACAGTGATGGAATTCTCGTAACATGAGTCTTTCTGTTTCTTCTTTGCTGACCTCTCCTACCTGTTCTTCACTAAGCAGCCAGAACTCTAAAACATGCAAATTATGTGATGTTGCTACTTCAGAATCCTTCCCAGAGGCACGTGGTTCTTAAGTTAAATTCCAAAACCTCTAATGTGGCCTGAGGCCTTTCGTGGTCCATCTCTGCCTACCTCTCCAGCATCCTCTCTTACTGCTCTCCCTCCGTCGTCTCCCGAGCTCTGGCTCCACCCGGCTGCACTCTTGGTGCTTGGTCCTCTGCCTGGACCACTCCCACCTCCTCTCTTTGCCCAGTTAACACCTATGCATCCTTTGGACCTCCACTTGACTGAGAGCACGGACTCTGGAGCCAAATGCCTGGTCCAGCTCTGCCATTTGCTAGCTGCGTGAACTTGGGCAAATAAATCACTTGACCTTTCTGTGTCTCAGCTTCCTCATCTCTAAAATGGGCATAATCGTAGCATAGTAAAATAGGGCTGCTGTGAGAGTAACATGGAAAGCATAACATGAAAACTCTGTGCCTGGGACATAATAATATTATAAAAGCATTAACAGTTATTATTATGTAACGATAATTATAATTGCTTCGAAGAGCCTTCTCATTGCCCTCAGACCAGGTCAGATACCTGGGGTTTGTGTGTGTGTCTATATGATACAGGGACACTATACTTTTCCGGTGTGGAAATCATCTCCATTGTAATTTTGCATCTATTTGGTGATTATTTGCATCATTCCAGCCTTTGCCACTAAGTCGTAAGCTCCGCAAGGACAGAGACTCAAGCCGCCTTTTACTCACTGCTTCCAGGAGCTTCACCAGTATGAGCTGAGCAGGTGGATGTGCGTTGTCGAACACAGGAGTCCTGTCTTCAGCTGGTCATGGTTCTTTGATCTATCTAGTCATCCTTCTACCCACTCACCCCCTAGAATAATGTCATTCAGTTACAAGTCCTCGTGGTGACCCGGTCACTGGTTTTCTATCACACAGTCCAGGTTATGGGTGTAACAGAAAGAACACTGGCCTCGATTAGGGAATGCTTTAATTAAATACCAGATCAGATGCTGTCTCTTTGGATCTTCAGATCAATCCTTTATTCTCTTTGAGCTTCTGGTAGGGTAAATTGGGAAATAGGAGAGAGATAATATTAGCACCTGCCTTAAATAGTAAGATGATAATTAAATAAGATGGTAGAAATTGACATTTATGGAGCAGTCACCACATTGTAACTCACGTCTTTATTCTTTTACACGATTGTCCCATTTAATCCTCACAGCAAAGCTATGAGGCGGGTGGTATCATTTCTCCCATGCTGACGATGAAACCTGAAGTGATCCGTATACTTCCCGAGGTCACGTAGGAAATGGAAAAGACCACATTTGATCCCAACCTGTGTGGACCCATGATCCGAGCCCTTAATCATCTTCACCTTGGCCTCAGGCACAATATTTGAGGAATGTCTGGTACAAGTCATTCGTTGAAAGCCCTGCTTGAAGGATGATGAAGTCGCAGAAGATGAGAGAGAGAGAGAGAGAGAGAGAGAGAGAGCACACTCTGCTATGCGCATCTATTCTCATCTGTCTCCTACAGCTTCCCCCAAACACCCACTGACATCATCTCAAAATTATCTACTGACATCATCAACTACCCAATGAGCATCAGGGTCTAATCAAAAGGGAGATTTTCTAAGAATAGCTTCTATTTTCTCCACACCATTGGCTAATATTGTCCCCCATCTACACAATCTAATCAGAATTCTTGCAGATTTGAAAGCAAATATAATAATGATAAGAACACCACTTATTAGCATGCAGTTTAGAAAGTGGATCATCCCAAATAGTCTTATTTTTTTTCCACATGAGAAGTTTGGAGATTGCTCAGATGAGCCTGATGTTACTTGGAGGCAGGAAAATAGAGGAACATCTGAATTCAGAGAAACCCCACAGAGAGTTATCAGTGATCTGCCTTTTGCTCCTGGAGGTTTGGAATGAGATTAGGACGGTATGAATCAAGGAATTGCAGGGTTGGAGATGCAGGCTGGGAGGCCAGGAAGGGGTGGAGGAGGAAAAGCAGCCCCCTTCCCCGCTCTCCCATGTAGTGCCCTTGGGATGTGCCTGGGGGGGATTAGATCACCTTGCCAATCTTCATAATGACCTTGGGATATAGCATCCCCCTGGTTTATGGATAAGGGAATTGGCTTCAAAGAGGTGGGGTAATGCCCAAGTTATAAAGTCATAAAGGCAGAAATAGAATTCTAAAAGCTGTGTCCTCCAGATCATTGTCCAGGTGTGTGTGTGTGTGTGTGTGTGTGTGTGTGTGTGTGTGTGTGTGTGTGTGTTACAGAGCACCTAGGGCCCAATCCCTTTTTCTCCACGTTTTCTCACTCCCTGTTTTCTGTCTGTGTCCCTGCTCGGTCTCATGGCATAAGTACGAACAGTAGGCTCACACCTCTCAGATTCCTATTTCTTGCGTAGACCTCTCCTGAGGGCTTCAGACTGTAATTTTCATTTGCCCACTAGACATTTCCATAATCTTAGATTTAGTTTTAGTCTAAGTTTTAGTCCCAAATCTTAGTTTGAGTCTCCAAACTAAAACCTTGATCTCTCCCCGACACCCATTTTTCCATCCTGCTGCAGAGGTTGGTACCATCTTTCAAACTCAATCCAGAGGAAAGAGCATTCTTATCACTTTTTTCTGTCTCGGCCCCACACATATCCAGCACATAGCCCCATCTGCCCCTCTCCCTCCACCCCCTCTCCCTCCATCCCCTTCCCTCCACCAGCACCAACTGCAACGATCATGGTGGCACTAACTTCCCGTGGTTCAGCCTCACCCGGGGTGCCGGGCTTCGTGTGGGGTGTGGCATTCGATCCTGACAATTACCTTCTGTTGCACCCACTTTGTGAAAAGGAACGCTGAGCCCAGGGGGTGTAAAGAAACTGGCCAAGGCCACAGCTGGTACATGGCAGTATCTGCCTGGAATTCACTCTCAGAAATTCCCATGCTAGTTTGTTCTCATGCTTCAGGTTTTAGCTTGAAAGTCACTTCCACAGAGGGGTCTTCACTGACCATTAAAGCAGCCCCCAGCCCCCTGTCACCCCACCCCGACTGGTTATCCTCACACCACTCATTGCCGTCTGCTAGGCTCATGCTTCTATGTTGTTTCTCTCCCTCCACTGGACCTGAAACACCATGAAAGCAAGGATCCTACCGTAGTGACTGCTACGGTAGTAGGACAGCACCTCCAAGTATATGGCACACAGTAGGTGTGCAATATCTGTTTGTGAAATGAAAGATCAAAGAAACAAGGAGCTCTGGGTCCAGCGCTTAGCCCCTGCTCTATGCCGCTTCTTTTTCCATGGTTAGTACTTGGGTCTTATCACTCCAGGCTTTTCTCTGTGCACTCACAGCCAGGGCGAGACTGAAGGCTGATAACCCACCTCCGGAAAGGGAGGGCAGGGAGCCACCGAGAAGAGAGGCAGGCCATTCCAGTACGGTAATTAGTAAAATACTTTTGTTGTTGTTTTATTTTTTTTGATGTTTTGTTTTGTTTTGTTTTGTTTTGTTTTGTTTTGTTTTGTTTTAGGTGAGGCAACCCTTGGTTGACCTCACAGATTACAAAGACCTTGTCAGCTTACAATCCCTTATATTTTTATTTTTTACGCCTACAGCACCTGGTCTTCCTAGGTGGTCTCCAATTAGTAGAGTTTTTAAAGAGACATGTACACATGAGGTGTGTCTTGGGCGACCGCACGAGGGGATGGATCCCTGTGCCATTTAACGGGGGCCGAAGAATCAGAGAGGACAAGGCGGAGAGATTCACGCACACTCGTGAGTGACCGATGCCAGACATAGGAAACTGTGTTCCATGCTTGGTCAGGTCAGGACAGCAGGTGGCAGGGCAGGGGTGCTGGGTCGTGTCAGAGCACAGGATGATGAAGGTCAAAACCGGCTTCGAGGGCGTGTCCAGCTTGCATGTCAGGCAGCAGTGGTGCCTTGGAGTGGTCTCTGCTCCATAGCATGTATACTTAGATAATTGCCTCCAAAATCAAATAGAATCCACAACTTGGAGGAAGAAGCTGGGGAAGGGGCACCTGTCTCCCCAACTGTGGGATCTTTTATGAGCATCAGTGGTTTCCCCGCCCCGAGGTTCAGTGCGTGATCACCAATATTCGTATGGATGGGGACACATCGTCCAGAGCTCACCCTTTTCTCCAGAACAAGGGTGGAGGGACCCGTTCAGAGTCTCCCAGGCACAAAGCTGCGGTGCCCAAGCTCTGGTTCCAATCATGGTTTGAGGGTTCAGGGTCTCGAGTGATGACAGCCAGATCGAGCCTGATCACATTCATTTTTATGAGGCCATGTTTCAATCACATCATGTGGTAGGATTAATTGTTCTGGAGGCCATTCTCAGCAGGATTTCACAAGTGTCGCCAGGGTGATCAGGAATGCTGTCTTCTCAGACATGTTTGTGGCCCAGGGCGTGCAGTGTGAGGGTGATCCAGCTCTCTAGCAGCATCCTTGTGCCTGCACACTTGGCGCTGTGTCAGAGAGCCCTGTGACAAGCCAGAAATGGTACCCAGCTAAGACTCTTTCCAGCTTCCTCAGATATCCTTCTCTCTCAGGCTGGGCTCCTTGAATCTCAGGCTCTCTGGGTGAAGTTGTGCGATGGTGAAAATCCATCATCTTCAGAGTCAGACATTTGTGTCTGAATCTTGGCTCCGCTCCTTTTTAGCTGTGTGACCTTGAAGAAATGGCTCAACCTCTCTGAGTTCTGAGTCTTAGTGTTTAGCAAGAAAAAAGTGTCCTTGAAGTCCTTCGAGAAAGGGAGGCTAGAATCAGATGTCTTAGATCTGACTTCCTGAGCCTATGTATCGTCAGAGCAGCCCAGGTTTTGTGAGTCTAAGAATAAGTAGTTAGCACCATGGTGTGGGCAGGCTACAAATAAAGTTCTGCTCTTCGTTATTTTCTTTTTGGGAGTATTTACACAATGATGTAATGTGTCTTCTACCAAAAGTTAGTTAGTTAGAAATACAGTTGTTTTTTTTTCAAGAAGGAAATAGGAATCACTGATAATCTAACCAGTCATTGCTTATACATTGGGGTATTTCCTCCTTGATTTTTTTTTTACAAAGATGTAAAGTGAAAATATTATTTTAAGATCGGCCATGAATTTCTTTTAGTGTCTGAATGAATACATTGGAGAGCCATTTGGCGTAAAAAATGAGAGCCTGGGGATAGTGATATGGTTCAGAGAAGAGAGAGGGGGCGAGGGTTGGTCCTTGCGTGGAAGGATAAGGGAAAGGTCTACATAGCTCTGGAGGAAAAGGGGGAAGGAGAAGAAAAGGAGAGGCGTGAGATGTCACCAAGACTGTGTGAAGCTGTGGGCTAGTGGAATTTTCTGGAGAGAGAACGGACCTCTAAAAGAAAAGGGATATGCATATTACTCAATGTAAACTTGTTTTAGTACTTGTCTTTGTATGCTGTCAACTTTATTACATTTACAAATGCTAAGTGTGTGTGTGTGTGTGTGTGTGACTTTGTACTTCAGGAAGATCTGCATTTCACACTGGTTCAATGAAGGCTGGAACAGTGGCATCCTGAGAGAACCAGGATCCTGGACGCAGAAGTGACCACCAGCCCCCTTGAATGTGGGCTGGCCTCAGGATATGTTTTAGTCAGTAGCTTGGTGGAGGTAACAGCATATGCCAATTCTGAGCCAAGCTCCCAAGAGACCTTGCGTGCTCTGCCATTTTTCTTGGAAACTTACTGCCGTGTGAACAAGCCCAAGCTAGCTTGCTGCACGACAAGCGACATGTGACCCAGTCACAGTCCACCCCAGCAAACAGCCAGCCAACCCCCCAGGCATGTGAGTGAGGTCCTTCCAGGTGAGCCAGCCCCAGGCAACCAGCTGGCTGACCGTAGATGCGTGTGCAAGATCAGCTAAGACCACCGAAGGTTTTAAGGTATAAGATGATGGGGTTGAGGAATGAGGAAAAAGCAACCCTAAGCGGCATTTAGGTGGCTAAGAGAACAAAGCAAACTGTTTCCTCCTCACTCCCCACATCTTTTTTATTTTTGGGCCTCACATCTGAAGGCTGAGGCTTCATATTCCAACCAGGCTTGGCCTATCAATCAAAACGATCACTATTTCAGACTGGCATCCACCAATCCACAAACTCCAATTTTCCTGAATAATGTCCTAATTTACATTAGCCCCAAGTATGGAAGTCTGTATCCTTTCCAATGCCGATTAGCCAATGTCTTAAAAAATAGGTATATATTTAGGGTTTCCAAAAGAGAGAATGAGCAATTACTAATAATTATTGAAGCCATTAGAATTGGACCTGGCACAATTAATGCTACTGTTGAATTCTGATAATACCAGAAAGATAATTTAAGCTCAGTGCAAGGATGGCTGCCAAGACATTCTCAACAATTGAACTGAATCTTCAAACATACAGATGAAATCCCTTTTAAGTGGCATGAATTCCAGTGAACTGAGTTGCAACACGATGATGGTCTCTCATACATTTCTCAGAATACTCAGAATCGAGAGGCAAATGCTTCCAGGGAGAGGGCAAGCTTGTAGGAGTCTGGCCTGGTTCCCCGGGAGCTGGACGGGGGTGCTGGCACGTAGCACTGGTTGAGAGCAGAATGGTTAGAGGGCTCCTTGAGTCACCTTTAAGTCATGACTTGTGTATTAGGTTCTTGTGGCTGCTGTAACAAATCACCACAATTCTGACGACCTAAAACAACAGAAATTCATTCCCTCTCAGTTCTGGAGGCCAGAAGTCCAAAGTCAAGGTGTTGGCAGATTTGGTTCCATGTTTCTCTCCGGGTTCTGGTGGCTGGCGCCGATCCTTGGCATTCTCTGGCTTCTAGATGCATCGCTTCAGCCTCTTCCTGGGACTTCATATTACCCCCTCCTCTGTGTATCTTTTCATCTTCTTTTCTCTTATAAGAACATTTGTCATTGGATTTAAGGCCAGCCATAATCTTATTTGAAAAAGACCCTTTTTTCAAATAAGGTCCTATTCACAGGTTCTGGATGGACGTATATTTTTGGATCACCACTGAACTCATTCTACCTTCTAAGCTCATCTCCTACCATGCTCCCCGAAACCCATTCGTTCCTGGCCCATGGGCCTCCGGAATGTTCCTTAAACACACCCAGCTCATTCTTCATCAGAAATGCTGCTCCTCTTCCAAGAACGTTATGCCACCTCCTAGCCAGTCAGGCTTCGATTCCAGTGTCCCTGTCTCAAAGTGACCTTCCTTGACTGCTCTGTGTAAATTAGAACCCCATCTCCAGTCTCTCTCCATGACATTCTTCTGTTTTATTTTATCCATGGCATTTCACACCATCTCGAATTATTGCAGGTATCAGTTTATTCTTTTGGTTCCCTGCCCTTAAATGCAAAGCTCCATGAGAACAAGGACCTCCCTGTCTTATTGGCTAAAATAACACCTCCAGTGAAAGGTCCTTGAGCAAATGATAGACGGCACATGCCCTCTTGGGTATCACAAAGCAGGTTCATAATGTGAAAAATTGTCTGACCTTCCGAAATGAGGGATACTTTCCAGAATCAAGACTACAAGACATGGGGCAAGGAGAAAGAACTGATTTGAAGGGCAACCCAGGCATCCCTGTGCTTTATAAGCACCACCACGTGATCCTAATGGGAAGCCAGCCTTAAAGACCACTGACCTAAGATGGTCATGGAAACTCCATCCCTTTTGTCAAGTGACTGGTCTTATAATCTGAGCTTGTAACATAAACCTGACCAATAAGCCATGAAGCTAAGGCAGCTGGGAATATTCTGAGAAAGTTTTTCTTCCATTCAGAAAAAGGAACACAGAGAGAGATATTGTTTCTCATCCCTGGCTGGCACCATCCTGGTAGAACACGGACCAGACCTCTCTTGCATGACTATAGAGAGATTACCCTGCAAATGTCACTTCTGTAATTTTTCTATCAAAGTTACCCTACTGGCAGTCATATAAGGGAGATCTAGTCCATTTTCCATTATCCAAAGACATGAGATCTTTTGGATGATTCCAAGGTTAGAAAATCAAGGAACGTAATGACAAGAGTTCATATTTTTTCCTTCTTTCAAATCTGCTATCATTAAAGTTTATTCTTACCTCATGGCCTCAAAATAGCTGCTGCAGTTCCAGGCATCACACAAAGGCAATGCCAGCCAGAGTCCAAAAACAGGCTGTAAATGTCTCAGGTACTTCTTCTCCATGGAAGAAAAGCTTTCCCAAGGTGCACCCCAGCAGACTTAGCCTTTGGGGCTCACTGGACAGGTTTATGTGTGAGCTGAGATAAATGCAATGCTGTTAAACAGTGAGTCCCTGGAGTGCGAGAGACAATAAATAAAGACTCCTGCGTATCAGGAAAAAGGAGATCCCTGGACCCAGAGACCACAGTGGCCTTGGGTTCAAATCCCAGTCCTGGCTCCTTAGCCACCATGCGGCCTGGTGGCCTCCCCGGGCTGCAGCTTCCTCTTCGTAAAACGGACAGACAGTCCTGGTCTCAGCTCTCGTCACCACTGTGTAGCCTCTCACGCCCAAGAAGTCAGAACCCAGCACGCCGCAGTGTTCTTTTGGCACCTTCGGTTTTTCGCTTCAACAAGCCACCCTAAGGTGCCCAAAGAAACCAGTCATTAAAGAGAATTACGTCCTGGGCAGTCGAACCATGTGCTAATTTACTACTTATAAGCTAGCAAACAATTTCACCCAGAAGGAGGTGCCTGGCCCCTGACACTAGCCACCAAATCGTTCCCATTTTCTTTCTCGAGAGGAGCCCCTGCTGTAAGATATTAGAGGGAAAATAAGGGTTCTTTTTGATCTTTCACTCCAAACTCTACTCTGGCTCAAAGGCCTTAAATATTTACAAGCACTTAAAAAAAAAACAAAAAAACTTCTGGATCATCGCTGTTAATACATCTGTGGGAGTATGCCACAGAGAGGGCATGGACCCGCACTTGTGAGGTTAGAACATGCCATGTCAAGTGAGATGTGTAAATCTGAGTCCCAAGCTCCCTTTCTCAGCACTGACATTCGCACTTGTCCGTGGGTTTGAATGGCAGAGCATCCTCGACTTCTTAAAGGGACAGCGCCCCATCAGCACCGGTGTGGCTGACCCGCAGTTCTATAAACCAGTCGGTAGCAGCACAGCCCCCAAGCTGCCAGGAAAACCCCGGGCCCAGTCGGTTCTCACTGCTCCCGGATCTCAACCCCCACGAACTTCAGCAAAAGTCAACCAATCATGGCAAACGTGAATATGTATTTACTACGCACCAGGTTCTCAGTTCTGAGTGTATCAATAATTGTCACTGAAATTTATATTGAACGTGCCACGTGTGGGGCATCACCACACGTGCTTTATATATAAGTTCACCGCGTTCTCTTAGTGACCCCATGAGGCCAGTGATTATCTAGCTGCCTCTCACCACGTGACTCTCTCCAACTCCTCCAGCCACAGAATTCAAATTCCCCCTTGTTCCACAGGATTCCCTAATGCCCTGCCTCACGCTCACTGGTGGTCGACTAGATCATGTCAATAATCCCTTCTAGCTCTAAGAACCCAAAAGAGCAATGCAATCTCTCTTTCTGGTAACAGACACAACAGATCTGCATTTTCCTCCAGCATCTCCTTCCAGATCAGGCACGAGTTCAGCAACGTGACCCACAAGGCCACGTGTGAGCTCCGTTCCCACCCCACTTCCAAGAGATCTGGTTGCTTGCGGAGACACAGCCTTAACTTTGTGGCTTAAGAATGAAAGCCGCCTGCAGAGTCGCTTTTGTACGGAGATGAGGCTATAAATTTTTGTTCCTCCAGGCGCTGGGTGTGGGAAGTTATCTAGGGGTATGGATCACTGGTGAGTAGCTGGGCGTATCTCAGCTGCTTTGTGAAGGAGACGTTCCTGGAGAAGAATGCAGTGCTGGTTAAACAGAGAGCCCGGAGGCAGCGGGTGACGGGAAACGGGAGGGTTTCTGAGCCGCGAATGATGGGTCATCAAGAGGCCGTGGAATTAACTGGAAGAGGAACATGTTGGTGGAATGACTGGTGATGCCTGGGTGTTCTCTCTGCTCTGGCAAATACTTGAGGGGTCTGTACAGTCAAAGGACACAGAAGTTCCCCTAAGGAAAGGAACAACAAAGCTCTTTGAGGAAGCTTTTTGTTCCAGTCTGCTCAAAGGGAATAATGAACTTGAATGCCCCTGAAGTTCACAGTTGTAAGTTCACCATTACAAATCCAGCACTCTTCTCTGAGGAGGCCTTGTTAATCTATATTTTTCATAATCAGTGGGTCTAAGCACCTATCTGAAGGACGAATAGAAATAATAGGTATCTTAAAGCAATTAATTGGGATGACAGAAATTCTCATAGGAATGAAAGTAGAATCAGTTACATCAATTCCTGGCCGTTCAAGGCCATTTTCCTTGAGATAAAGTCAAATATTATCTTACCAGAATGTTGGTTAGATAGGGAAGTCAATGCAGGAAAAAAAAAAAAATCAAGATTTTTTTTCTCATATCAATCCTGTTTGGCTAATATGGAACCTTAAAGTAAGTAACGTTATGCCCAGGTAACCCTGACTTATTAATATCCTTTAGCACACGGCGCCTCTGGGAACTTCACCAACTTCAAAGATATCGTGAGGCTTCAGAAATATCCAAGGCTGAGTGGGCTGGGTTTTAGAGATATTAAGCTCTTTGAGTTCTGTCTGTTCTTCATGGTTTTCTGCATCTTCCACGATGAGGCTGTCAGCTTCCCTTCTCCCACCTGCTTCCCCATCTATCTCCTTGTCTCTTTCTTAAATTAAGTGCCAAGTATGAGACAATTTACCTCCAGTGCAGACTTCAGTGGCTAGAGTTAGCTTTGAGCAATATTGGTGACACTGCTTTAGGGTTCTCTGTCGTGTTTGGATGTGGAGACTGCTGGTTCGATCTCTGCACCTCCCTGGGTGTTGGAAGAGACGAAGTTGCTGTAAAAATAACCACCAAATGACACATCATATTTGTAGAACAAAGGTCAGGGGCTTTATTTTATTTGAGATTTGCCCAAGAAAGGAGAAGGTTGCTGATAGCCCAAGAGAGGCATCTTCAAAGCATATGCCAGATCGATGGCCATTTAGACCACCTGATTGTCTAGTCAAGGAGCAGTGAGATGCTGTAGGAAATATCGAGATTTGCAGCCAGACAGAATTGGATTCCAGTTCCAGACTTAGTTACCCACCCACCAACGGGCAGGCTAGTCCTTCATTCGCTGGAGTTTGGATGCGGGGGTTAGGTTTATGGATGTCAAATGCACGGCACTCAAGCTAGACAACTTCATCTTTATCCACTGACACATAGCCTCTTTCCACTGTCTCTCCTCGAGGTCTTCTCCCTCAGCTGCCCAGGGCAGAGTCAAAGACCAGACACCTTAGATGGGACCCTCCATGAGGGCAGGGCTCACCTGCATCCCCAGAGCCTGGCACTGCTGTGTAGTTGGTATTTCACAAATAAATGATTGAAAAGTACTGGGATCTAGGACCAGGCCAAGATTGTGCTGGTACTCACGGTAGTATATGAAGTTTGTGGGGTTTTTTTTTTTTTAAGCCTTTTCAGTCCTAAGTAAGCCTATGCTTGACTGAAATTCACAGCCTCCCAGACACAGCTCACCACCCTCCTTCCCCCTTGCTGGTTCCTTGCAAATGCCCACATCACTTTTGTTCTCGAAAGCTGTGTCTGGTGGACATGGGCCGGGCTCTGCCTCCCTCTGCCTCTAACCAGGGTAATTACTTCAGTTCAAGCTGCAGCTTATTCCCTCCCTGCCGAGCTGACTGACCCCTCAGGAGTTCATTAGTCAGATGCCGGCGCGGACCCCGGACTTGATTTGGGGGCCTTCGTGACAGCTCTGTGGACCAGAAGCGTCTCTATCGGAGTAGTTTTACATCAGCAGTTTAAAGAATGAAACAGTAACGACCCGCCATGTCTTGGATGCCTCCCTGTAGGATGCCTTTGTGCCAGACTTTACCTGGGCAGGATGCCACCACTCGTATTTAGAGACCAGGTGAGAAGCAACCCTTAAACTTGATTCTGGGTTTGTTCTAAGGCTCCTGTTGACAGCCATGCTCACTCCATCACTCAGGGGCCTTAGAGGAATTCTTGGCAGTTTTCTGTTGTGCTTCTTCCAAACAGCTGCAGGCACAGCACAGTGCAGTGGGGAAGAGGGGCAGGTCTTGGAGAAATCAGAATTTCATCCTGACTACTTTTCCTCAGTAAACTCAGACCTCTCTTTCCTTTTCCAACATGGAGGATAATGCTTAATGCTTAGACTGCAGGTCCGTTGTTTGGTTTAGATGAGATAATACATGTAGACACCTGGTACTTAATTGTGCTCAATAAATAAATGCATTGCCACTGTTGTTCGTTTCTATGTACAGACCTGTAATTCTTAACTCATCGCCTTTGCTTCTCGTTGTCTGCTGGGAGGTTACAGAAGCAAATCTGTGGCCAACTTCCAGCAAGCATTGATTTTGTGTAAACAGCCTTGCTTCTGATTCTCCCTCGCTTCATTGTTTATTGTTGGGTTGTTATACACACACACACACACACACACACACACACACACACACGCGCGCGCGCGCACACACACACACACACGACACACATATATATATAGTTGCATCTTCTAAAGTCATTAGCTATAATTTATTATATCTGAAATATTATACATCTATTCCATACCTGCCTCAAACCCTGTTTAGAACAAGCTAGGATAGAAATATTCTAAGAAGGAAGGAAGGAAGGAAGGAAGGAAGGAAGGAAGGAAGGAAGGAAGGAAGGAAGGAAGGAAGGAAGGAAGGAAGGAAAAGAAAGAAAAAAGAAAACTGGCAGCCACTAGCATTTTAATTTTCAGTGGCCAATTTTTTTAAAAATGGGAAGAAAAATAATCAGTGTACAGGCTACCCAGAAAATAATTAATGTCCACTCTTTAAAAGTGGAAGGTATCTGGTATCTTTCGGAAATTAACTCTGTATCAGTTATATGGTTTACAGATATTTTCTCCCATTCCGCGGGTTGGCTTTTTGCTGTATTGATTGTTTCTCTTGATACGCAGAAGCTTTTTAGTTTGATGTAGTGCCACTTGTCTGTTTTCGCTTTTGTTACTTTTGCTTTTTGTAACAACCCCATTTAAAAAATGAAAAAAGGACGCCAGCATCCATTTCTCCAAAGAAAACATATAAATGGCCAACAGGTACAGGAAAAAAAAACACTCAATGTCACAAGTCAACAGGGAAATAAATGGAAATCCAAACCTCAATGAGATATTACCTCACACTTGTTCGTATGGTTATTATATTTTTTTAAAAGACAAGAAGCATTGGTGAGTACATGGAGAAATGGAACACTTGTATACTGTTGGCAGAAATGAAAAATGGTGTAGCCACTGTGGAAAACAGTGTGGAATTTCCTCAAACAAAAATTAAAAGTGGGATTACCATTTGATCCTGCAATTCTACATCTGCATGTTTACCCAGAAGCACTGAAATCAGGATCTCGAAGAGCTTAGCTCTCCTGTGTTCAATGTGGCATTATTCACAGCAGCCAAAATGTGGAACCACCTTGAATGACTGCCGATGGGCGAGCAGATAATGAAAATGGGGTAGATACACACACTGGAACGTTATTCCCTCTTTAAAAAGAAGGAAACCCTGCCCTGTGTGACAATACGAAGGAACGTTGAGGACTAAGTGAATTAAGCCAGTCGCCAAAGAACAAATAGGGCACGACTCCACTTAAACGAAGAATTTAAAACAGCTGAACTCATGAGAGCCAAGAACAGATTGGTGGTCCCAGGGCCTGGGGGGAAGGGAATGGGAGGGTGTGCTAGCTAACGACTGGATATAAACTTTCAGTCATTCAAGATGAGTGAATTCTAGAGCTCCGCTCTGCACACAGTGCTTACGGATGACGACACCGTGTCGAACACTGAAAAATCTGTTAAGAGCGTAGATCCCAGCTCAAATCAAGTGTTCTTACCACAATGAATTTTAAAAAGTGGACGGTATAGTATTTGCTTTTTATTTCCTCTCTCCCACTAGGGGGTTCAGGAGTGGCTCTGTGTCCGCCACATTGTCTCTCTGAAGGTTTGTCATTGTTGTTGTTGTGATTGTTATTGTTGTTATTGTTGTTGTTATTTGGCACGCACTGAGCCGGCAAATGTCGAAGTTTTCCAATCAAGATCGTTTGGCTCATCCATTCTCTTTTCCCACTTTTGGGGGCCTTTCAGATAGAAATAGTACGATCCCATCATAGCAGAGTCCAAGGACTCGCCCAGTTATCTAGGTCAGAGGTGTCCATTAGACCCGGGGGGGGGTCTGTTAACGGAGAGGATAATCCTTTCCTGCAGACCCTTCGCATTAAAGGCGACAATACGCTTGCGACCATCTAGCAGGTGCTCAGTAAACGTCCTTTTCCGTTCTGTTCGTTCCAGAGCCTGGTGAACCCAGTTTTAGAATTTTAAACGGAGGTTGCTTGAAACACCTGTTCCTCTTCAGCTGCTCTCTCCTCATTCCTGGCTAAGCCCAGTACTTTTCCCACATTAATACTTGGAATCAGTTCCATGGAACGAAACTAGTTTCTGCCGGAATCGGAAGATTATAAATTGCATTTTGAATAAATAGTTCATCAGTGTGGTCATCACTTGGCTTTACTGATGTCTGCAAAGGTGGCATTTATAGTTCAGAAGCTTGGCCCCAGATTAGGGTTCGTCTGGCCCGGAACACTGTCTCCGATGGACACAGGGCGATTGATAGCTTTATATTGTCTTGAATATATGATGCCAAACTCTTTCATGATACTATTAAGAATAGTTAATAATGGAGCACTTAGTCAGACACCGTGCTAAGTTTAGGCACTTTACATGCATTGTCTCATTTACCCCTCCTATGAGGTTTCTGTCGTTACATAACATTTGCACATAATTTGGCAGCTTAAAACAACAAACATATCCCCTTTTCCATGGCTAGATTCCACACATGGTTTTAATGGTTCCCCAACTCAGAGTTTCATAAAGCTACACTCCAGGTATTAGGTAGGGGTGCCTTCCGGTTTGGAGGCTTAACTAGGGAAGAATCCACTTTCAATTTCCCCTGCACAATCTATTTCCTTGTAGTTGTGGGACTGAGGTCCCAGTTTTCTTGCTGGCTGTCATCCAGGGACCTCTAGAAGCTGCCCTCTAGTTCCTATCCTGGTCTCCTCCTCACGTAACAAGACAGCGTAATTCTTCAAGGCGAGCAGCAGAATCTCTAGCTCCAGCTGTCAAAAACAAAGTCTCAACATAACGTAACACAATCACGAGAGGGGCCATCCCACCACTTTGCCATATTCTGTTGGCTACAAGCAAGTCAGGTTCCGCCTTGCTCAGGGGAGGGGATTCTGCAAGGGTATGGATGCCAGGGCGTGGGAATCATGGGGCCTTCTTAGGGTTCTGCCTGCCCTCCTCTTCATCAAGACTCTGCAAGATGGGGAATTTTTATGATCCCCATTGTATATTACAGGCAGTGAGGCTTCAGTGCTTGCCAAAGTTGCTCAGTAATCTGGCATACAAGCCCAAACAGCAGGCTCCAGAGTCCATGTTCTTCAAATAATAAGTTCTGTGAGGAAGCCGGTTCTTGGAGTTTTCCTAAAACCACCTCCTTGAAGCTCCTTTGAGGTCTCAGACTGTCTGTGATATGGGAGTGAGGAGCATCTGAGTGTATATGATGCATAATCAGAGAATACTTAGAAATGGAAAGAATCTTAAACGCATTGTCCACATCCCTCATTTTTGTACATAAAGAAACAAAAGGTCAAGAAGGAAAGGGATTTGCTTAATGTCACAGAGAACCAGTAAATGTCAGAGGTAGCGCTGGACCCCAGATGGAATGGACATAGCTTCCTTCCTTCCTTCCTTCCTTCCTTCCTTCCTTCCTTCCTTCCTTCCTTCCTTCCTTCCTTCCTTTCTTCCCTCCTTCCTTCTTTCCTTCCTTCCTTTCTTCCTTATTTTCTTCCTTCTTTCCTTTTTTTTCCTTTTATTTTATATGTCTACCTTTTATTCATTGCCCTCTTCATTCATTTGTCAACAAGATCTCAACTTTCCTTCGATGACACCTCTTCTCACCTCTCAGTCAGTACCTGTGATTCAGGCTGAGCTGGTCCTTGCTTCCTAGGGATCTATAGAAATGACCAAACACTTCAGGCTTGGCCAAGCGGGGACACTCATATTCATGACCATGGCAGTGCTGGAAAGTGAGAGTATAACCCAAGTTTGGTCAACAAGATTCATTGAGAATCTGCTCCAAAGCTTTTTCTGAGATTATTGAGAAAGACGTGCTATCTTTCTCATTGTATCGCTAAAGAGTTAGGCTGGGAGTCAGGAGCTGCTGGCAACCATTCTTGTCATCACGTCTGGACAGTCATCTTTGGAATAAAGCCAGTGCAGAGGACCTTATATACCAAGTGGATCCTGATGTCGCTGAGTGTCCTGACTGAGCCACACCTGAGTTGGCACAACTCCTAGAATTTGAAGAGACATAAGCTAATATGTTTTTAAAGACAACGCATCTGTACCTCTCGTGAACCTAATTTGAGATGGTTTCTGACATCAACTAAAACAATCCCAACTGATGCATTCTCTTGACTTCTATCTTAGTGCTCTACCCCTTGCATTTGTGATTTTAAAAATTACTGAGAGACTTCAGAGTCCCCTATCTTCTCTAAGAACGTCAGAACTTTCCATTCTATCTCTGGAGTCATCTCAATCACTCTTTTCTCTGTAGTCTGAATATAATAGGACATTCTTTACATCTTTTGAAAAGCTATCAACTCACTGAGATAGTCCAATGGGTCAGGAAGATACTTGGGTGAATTCACATTTTTTTTTTCCTCCTAAAACTGACCACTATTTATCAGACACTTTGGCTCTAACAGGAGCCAAATTATTGGGCAGATGTCTTCCAGAGACAGAGTGTATAGTAATTACTGAGTTTCTCCCTGGGTCTCAGCTGCTAGCTACATAGCCCTCATTTTCACAAGTACAAAATGGATTGTTTTTCCTTAAGTGTGTTACCTGCATTTGACATGAGTAGCTTCAGCTCTGTCTCTTTTCCAAAATGGTCATCTGCAAAATTGGAGTGAAGGGTCAGGATTCGAAGGCAGCTCTGTTTTCAAAGGATAAGGTATCAAGCCAGAGAAGGTGGCCTGTTCCCTTCACAAATCACGGTGAAAGAACAAAGGCTTAGAAAGCAATGAATCGACTCGGGTTTTCATTGTTTTATTGAGCAAAATTTCGTTGGGACTTGATGATCTAATTCCAGCACTTAAGGGCTGCCGTCAATCAATATTAGCTGAGAAAGGAAAGCTTTATGCTTTCCAGGTAATAAAACGATGAGACGCTATTAGCACATGGTACTGCATGAATGCGCTTTAGAGCCAGCGCAAGCTGGGTTCAAATCCTGCTTATGCTAATCACCAGCTGTGTGCATTTAGGGGATTTATTTAATTTATATAAGCCTTCATTTAAAAAAAAAAAGGATAATACTGATTTCACAAGTTATTTGGGCAAACCTATAAGGTGAGAACCAGTGTTCAAACTCGAGTTACTCTCACTTTAACGAATAAGCCCTTAACTATTTCTGGTCTATCGCTGTGCTTCAAAAACAGCCAGATTGTTCCAGTTATGGGTGAGATGGGGTGAGTGTACAGTGTCCCTCATCTGACTGAATGGAGCTATAAAACTTGGGCAACAGTGTATGGAGAATGCTGAAAAGTAAAAAGTCCCAGGCAGATTGGAGGGAAGACTAATTTGAAGCCCCACAGGGTCATCAATAAGCCTGGCAGTGTTTCTTCTGGTGTCCCCTGTGCTGGATGCCACGTAGCCCCTAAACCAAGATGGGGACGTCCATGAAGACAGATGTCCTTTACGTCAAACTCTCTAGCAACAGGAAAGGGGTATCCTGGTGGTGACAGTAGCAGCAGAGAGCCTAAAATTATTTTTTTAAATCATCATTATTTTTATTTTTCAATTACAGTCAACATTCAGCATTATTTTGTATTAATTTCAGGCGAACCACATCCTAGTGAGTAGACATTTATATGATTTATGAAGTGACCTCCCCGATTTGCCTCGTAGCCACTAGGCAAATACATAGTTATTGCAATATTATTGACTATATTCCCTATGTTGTACTTGACATCCCAGTGACTGTTTAGTAACTGCTAATTTTTACTTCTTAATCGTCTCACCTTTTTCACCCAGCCCCCCAAGACTCCCTCCCATCTGGCAACCATCAGTGTGTTCTCTGTATCTATGAGTCTGTTTCTGTTTTGTTTGTTCATTTATTTTGTTCTTTAGATTCCACTTATAAGTGAGGTTATGTGGTATTTGTCTTTTTCTGTCTGACTTATTTCATTTAGCATAATACCCTCTAGGTCCACCCATGTTGTTGCAAATGGTAAGATTTCATTCTTTTTATGGCCAAGTAATATTCCATTGTATACATGTACCACCTCTTCTTTATTCAGTCATTTATTGATGGGCACTTAGGTTCCTTCCTTTCCTTGGCTATTGTAAATACCGCTGCTATGAACTTAGGGGTGCATATATTTTTTCAAATTAGTGCTTTGGTTTTCTTAAGACAAATACCCAGAAGTGGAATTACTGGATCATATGGTAGTTCTATTTTTAATTTCTTTGAGGAAACTCCAAACTGTTTTCTATGTGGCTACACCAATTTGCAGTCCTACCAACAGAGGTGAGGGTCCCCTTTTCTCTATATCTTCACCAACACTTGTTGTTTGTTGATTTATTGACAGGCGTGAAGTGGTATCTCATTGAGGTTTTAATTTGCATTTCTCTGATGCTTAGGGATGGATGTGGAGCATCTTTTCATAAGTCTGTTGGCCATCTGGAGATGGAGAAATGTCTGTTCAGATCCTCTGCTCATTTATAATTGGATTGTTTGGGGGGTTTGTTGATGTTGAGTTGTATGAGTTCATTATACATCTCGGATATTATAGCATCTTACTCTATATATCATTGGCAAATATCTCCCATTCAGTAAGCTGTCTTTTTGTTTTCTTATGGTTTATTGGTTTTATTTATAATAATAATAATAATAATAATAATAATAATAATAATGTTATTATTATTTGCTGTGCAAAAACATTTTAATTTGATGTAGTCCTATTTGTTTATTGTTTATTTTTTTCCTTCCCTGAAGAGACATATCAGAAAAAAATATTACTAAGGGCAATGTCAGAGTTTACTGCCTATATTTTCTTCTAGGAATTTTATGGTTCCAGGTCTTACAATTATGTCTCTAATCCATTTTGAGCTTATTTTTGTATATGGTGTAAGAAGGTGGTCCAGTTTCATTTTTTTTTTGCATGTATCTGTCCAGTTTTCTCAACATCATTTATTGAATAGATTGTCTTTACCCTATTGTATATTCTTAAACTTTTTGTCATAGATTAAATGACTGTATAGATGTGAGTTTCATTCTGGGTTTTCTATTCTGTTCCATTAATCTCTGTGTCTGTTTTTATGCCAGTACCATGTTTGTTTTTTTTTTACTAGCTTTGTAGGGTAGTTTGATATCAGGTAGCATGATATCTCCAACTTTGTTCATCTTTCTCAAGACTGCTGTGGCTATTCAGGGTCCTTTGTGTCTCCATATAAATTTTAGAATTATTTGTTCTAGTTCTGTGAACAATGTCATTGGTATTTTGATAGGGATTGTGTTAAATCTTGCTTCCACTGATCTTTTGTGGGGTTTTTTTTTAGACTATTTCATTCATTTCTGTTCTGATCTTTATTATTTCCTTTCTTCTACTCACTTTGGGCTTTGTTGGCTGTTGCTTTTTCTAGTTTCTTTAAGTGTAAGTTTAGATTGTTTATTTGGTATTTTTGTTGTTTGTTTGTTTCTTGAAGTAGGCCTGTAATGCTATGAATTTTCTTCTTAGGACTGCTTTCTCTGCGAAGGAGCCTAAAATTCTTGAGAAGGAATAATTTCTTTCTGATTGAATAAGCTGTGGTGCCAAGAGCATGAGGCAAGAAGTTGCTTTTTTTCCCCCTCTGTCTTCATACTGCTTGACCCCATACCTGGGTATATTCATGGGGGAGTTCAGCAGAGTGAAGAAAATGAAGTACCAAAATGAGTGGAACCAAAAGTATTGAGAAGATCACAGAAGGGTAGAAGGTAAAAGCTCAGGACAATATCTCTATAATGTTGTTCGAACCACTGGACTTCATCCTTGAGCTGCACGTGTCATGGATACGATTTCTTTACAGCGAAATAGGCCACTGGCTAGATCCCAGACTGACCACTGGGTCGCTCATGCAAGAGTGAAATCCAGACAGCACTGAGAAGGCTTTGAAAATGGAGGTGATATTGAAACTACAACCTGGAAAGGGGAAGTCAAAACTTGTGGCCTCAACCCAACAGGGCCAGCTGTCCACTAAAGCAAACATATTAACATTCTTCATAAGATTTAAATGATGTTTTGTCTCATAATATAATATGAAGATACAACCCAAAATTACTCACTATATGAAGAATCAGGAAAAACTCAAATTGCCTGGGAAAAGATGATCCAACAGGTGCCAACACCCAAGATGACGTAGATGTTGAAATTATCTGAAAAAGACATTAAAGCATCTGTGACAAAAATGCTCCAATAGGCATGTACTCTTTAAATGAATGAAAATATAAAAAGTTTTGACAGAGAAACAGAAGTTGTAAAGAAGAACCAAATAGAAATTTTAGAACTTAAAATACAATAACAAAAATTTTAAAAGCTTACTGAAAATATACAATAGCAGAATGAAAATAACCAAGGAAATAACCAGTGAACTTTAAGGTAGATGAGTAGAAATTCTCCAATCTGAACAGAAGAGACAAGATTTAAAAAAAAAAATTTAACACCATCTCAGAGACAATACTAAAAGTTATAACATTTGTATCATGATGAACAAAAGAAAGAGTATGGACTGGGAAAAATATTTCAAACAATATCGTTGAGACCTTGACCCCAAGTCACATAAACCCACAGAAGCTTGGTCAACTCCAAACAGGATAAACCATAAGATTTCATGTCCAGACATAGTATAATCAAACTCCAGAAAATTAAAGGCAAGGAGATATCTTGAATACAGCTAAAGGTGGGGAGAAGTGTAATATTTATAAGGTATCAATAAACTCAAGTGACTAAATTTCTCATGAGAAACTATGAATACCAAAAGGAAATAGAACAATATTCTTAATGTGAAAAAAAGGAATTGTTCATTCAGAATTTGATATACATAAAAATATCCCTTAATAATGAAGATGAAATATAGACATTCCTATATGAAGGAAAAGTAAGAGGATTTGTTTCCAGCAGATCTTCTATGAAAGAAATACTAAAGGAAATTCTTTGAGCTAAGGCAAATGCTACCAGAAAAAAAAAATGAGAACATAGGTAATGCAAGAAGAACTGAAATAGTAAATATCTGGGTAAATATAACAAAATACTCTCCTCTTAAAATCTTCAAAATAGTCTTATTGAAAGCAAATATAATATTGTATGGTGGAATTGTTAATGCATATTTACATATATATGTATATATATGTGTATATATATATATATATATATATATAAAATGATAATGTATCTAGATTCCACTTGAAGTGGTCAAAATTGACTCTGTAGATTTGTGAAAAGTTAAGCATTTTTAGAGCAATCATTACAAAAATAAACCATACAAGAGATACAGTCAAAACCACAATTTTTAAACTAAAATAGGATACTAAAAAATGTTCCAAGGTTCAAAGGAAATTCCGAGGAAAATTACTAAATATCTGAAGCTAATGAATGTAAAATATAGCATCAAACAGTTTATGGTGCTTCGAGGGAAATTTATTAGCATTAAATGGTTATAGTAAAAAAGGGGAAAGGTCTCAAACCAAGAGTCTACACCTCTACTTTAAGAAATCTGAAAATAATGAGCCAAATATCCCAAAGCAAACAGAAAAACGTTATTATATTTGCTTTCAATAAGGAAGTGATTAAGAGAAGACTCATAATCAACAGACTTGAGAGTAGAAAAGGAATATGGAAAAAAATCAATAAAACCTTACTGGTTCTTTGAAAAAATCAATGCATTTGATGAACCTCCATCAAGGCTGAAAAAGAGCCGTTTTAGAAGACACAAATCACCGATGTTAGGTATGAGTGAGGGGATAACACTACGGACACTTCAGCTATGAAATGACTGATAAGAAACCCTACAAGCAAGGCTATATACATAAATCCTGGAACGTGAATAAAATGGACCAATTTCTTAAAAAACACAAACTACCAAACTCACCAAAATGAGATAGATAGACTGATGTATGAAGGAAACTGAATCCATAAGGGTAAAAAAAGCCTTTCAAAAGATAGACCATCAACCAACAAAATAATTTGAAACAGAATAAAGTCAGAAACAGAATAAAGTCAGATGTATGAAGAAAACTGAATCCATAAGGGTAAAAAAAGCCTTTGAAAAAATAACCCATCAACCAACAAAATAATTTAAAACAGAATAAAGTCAGCATAGGATTGACAGAGGGATTGACATGCATAGATCAATGGAAAGAATAATAAGTTCAGAAATAGAAGATGGAAATAATGATGCTTCTGCTTCTGGAAACACCATTAACAAGGGAAAAATGGGACAGGATCAATAGCAAATCTTTATTAAACACCTACTTAGCAAGAACTGCAATGTGACTCCATTTTATTAACTTAATCTTCCTAACAACATGAAGATATTGACCCTATTATTATCCCTGTTTTGCAGATAGGAGAAACCGAGGCCCAGGTCAGATGGCTTGCCCACATTCATGGCTAGGAAGTAAAGTAGTTGGTATTTAAACCGAGGTCTCGTGAATCCAGAGTCTGGGCTTTATGCCAACCAGTCTACTGCTTCTGGGGCTGCAGGATTCAGCTTTTGTCATTTAAAAATCCTGCATATAAACTACGTGTGGTCTTGCCAGTGATAAATATCATCTCCGCTATGTGATGGGTGCCATCTCACCACTGGCCTGTCGTTTATGAGAAATGTGAACTCTTTGGCTAAAGAATTTCTCCCATATCGATTTTCTTTGTCTTCTTCCTTTCATGCAGCTGTTAAATTCATTTAAACAATGTAATTCATTATGAGATGGCCAAACCTGGGATTTATTGATGTGGCAATTAATAAGTTGGCTGCCCAGTCCTGCAAAGTTTGTTCTGGATGAATGGCGGGCTAGGTGCACAGAGCCATGATAACAAATCTGGCAGACACATTGGACATATTGCTGACTTAATCGCACTTGAGATGCTATCAGAGGCTGGTACCATCTCGCCTCTGTGCTGGCTGGTCACTGATGCCACACAGAGAGTTGTCGCCGTTATTGCCTCCATCAGCAACGAAGCTGGCCCTGGTCATTCCTGGTCTTTTCCAAGTTGGGTGCCTGGACCCCATAAGCAAAAGTTTCTGTGACCTAGTAAGTTTAGGATTTACCCTCCTAGTAGAGTAAGGTTTTGCTGTGTGTAGTGGATAGTAAGTGGGGTCAGACTGCTTGGGGTTCAGTGGTTCACCCCTACTAGTTAGGGCAATGAAACAGTAATCTTCTTAAAAGCTTTATTAAGGTAGGATTTACATACCATACATTTCATCTATTATAAATGTAATGATATTCAATGATATTCAGTATATTTACAGAATTATACAAACCAAATCCCCATCTAATTTTACAATATTTCTGTTACCTCCCCCGAAAGCTTATGCCTATTTGCAGTCACTCCCAATCTCCTCTTTTCTCACCCATCTCTTAGGCAACAACTAACCTACTTTTTGTCTCAATAAATTTGCCTTTTGTGAAAAATTTATGTAAACGGAATTATACAATACATGGTCTTTAGTGCCCAGCTTCTTTACTTAGCAAAATGTTCTGAGGTTCGTCCATGTCATAGCTTGTATCAGTACTGTATTCCTTTTAATAACTAAATAATATTCCACAGTATAGATAGACTGTGTTTTCTTTATTTATTCATCAGTTGATGAGTTTTCAGGTTGTTTCCACTTTTTGGTTATTGTGAATAACACTTCCATGAATATTCATGTACAAGTTTTTGTATAGACATATTTTTATTTAACCTAGGAATGAAATTTCTGGGTCATATGGTAATGCAATATTTAAGACCTTGACTAACTATCACACTATTTTCCAGCACAGCTGTATCACTTTACATCCCTACCAGCAATGTGTGAACATTCCAGTTTCTCCACATCCTCTCCAACACTCGTTATTGTCTGTTTTATTTTAGCCATCTTCATTGGTTTGAAGCGGTATCTCCTTATGGCTTTGATTTGCACTTCCCTGATGACTAATGATATTGAGCATCTTTGCATGTGCTTATGGGCCACCTGTATGTCCTCTTCAGAGAAATGTCTCTTTGCTAATTTTCAAATCAGGCTATTTTTCTTCTTATTATTGATTCGTAACAGTTCTTTATATATTCTGGATACAAATTCCTATAGACCAGCCATTTAAACCCTCAGCCTCAGTTTCCCCTCTAGGTTGCATATTGGTGATTTATTCCAGGAAATACCATATTTCTGTTCTCATCTTGTCTGTCCCTTTTTTGTCATTCCATAATCTTTTCCCATCAGTGAATGGATTTGATGTGATATACTCTCTGTCTCAAGGGAATAAAAACCCCAGACACAACAGACCTGGAGCAGAATCAGCTTCCTGTAGTCTCAGATCTATCATTACTTACATTCAGGAGACAGATTTTTTCTCTTCTACTTCGCATGTATTTAAAATATTTTTCTTGCCCCTTTCTCCCCGCAAAATTCTAAATTTGGAATAAAAACTCCAGATTCTCAAGCCCTCCCATGAGGCATCAAGGTGTATAAAAAAGGGACAGACTTGGAGTTTGACTGCTCCGCATTAAGATCCCACCCGTGCCCCCATCTAGCTGTGTGTCCCCAGGCAAGTCACTTAACCTCTCTGAACCTGATGTTCTGCAGCTGTTACAGAGGAAATAAAACTTAAGTTAGTGTTGAAATGAGAAAGAACATAAGAAAGCACGACTGCAAAACTGAATGATCACCTCACATGTGCACTGAACCTTCGATAAATGGATTTCCTCTGCTCTCGGCTCATTTATTCTCACAGCAGCTCCATGGAGTGGGTGTTATTCCCGTTTTACAGGTGACGGAATAGAGGCTCAGAGAGGTAAACTCATTTGGCTTAGGTAACACAGTCTATGAGGGGCAGAGCTGAGTTTGAAACCCAAACCTGACTCTTTCCAGAGCCCACGTTCTTCCTGATGAGTAGCAAATAGAGGGACCCCACTATCACCCACTTAGAGTAATTTAGAAAAACATGAATGACTTCAGAGTCAAGGGCACCCCCATAGGGGTCATTTGTCTGTGATATATTTGTCTCATTTGGCAGATTTAATTTTTATTGAAGACTAGGCACTGTGCTAGGTACAGGATACAAAATAAGGAGTTTCTGCTCTAAAGCCATTAAAAAATAAATAAATGCACAAGTTGCATTCAGAACATCCATGCTAAGTGAAGCGCCTAGGTTTGAATTCCAGCTCCACAGTTTTCTTGGATTATCTGCATGTCGGTTTATTTACCTGTACAATGGGCAGGTTATTTCCTGCCTCACCGGACTGTAGCAGAAACGAGGAATATTAGCAAGGGAAGGTCCTGCTCAGAAGCTGGCGTCCAATGAAGGGCCGAGGCGGTGGGCATCACCTTGAACTCCTGTTTTGCAGACATCTGCTTGCAGATACTCTGAGTTCGGCTGCGTGAGGCCAGAGGCAGCTTCTCCCTCTCCATGCTGCGGTGGCCCAAGCAGCTCTGAGGAAGCCAGCCACTGTGGCTTCATCGGGAGGAAAAGCAGACCTGACAAGCATGCGCTGAGAACACCGTTGCCCCCACGAGGAGCTGCAGACAATTCTCTGTGCACGTGATTAGAGCTTCAGGAAGTCTCACGATCCAGACTACACTAGGAACTGGTAGCCCTACCTCAGAGGAGAGAAAATCTGGAACCATGGGAAAGACGTCCACTAGTTATTATATGTCAAGCCTCTTTATGAATAAGGCAGAGCAATTGCTCTTGCAGTTGCATTTAATAATAGGTCACAGCCTGCATGACTAGGGGCGAAGGCAGGGGGGGGTAGATAATATGAGGAATGCATTGAAAATTCTTTGCTGAGTCTTTGCTCTGTCTCTCTGTTTACAGATAGGGATTTTATCTGACTCCAACACCCAGTTCGTAGGGAGAAAGTACTCTAGTGAATGAGAAAGTGAAAAATCTGTAGGTGAAAAATAGCCCAAATTCTGTAACATGGCGTCGAGGACCTTTACAGTGTGCCAGTCATTATTAGCAGGAAGCTGGAACTTGGTGGTCTGAGTTCAAATCTACGCTCTAGCTCTTACTGGCTGTGTGATCTTAGACAAGTGACTTAAGCGCTCAGAACCTCATTTTCCTTGTCTGAGAAATGGGGCGAAAACCACTACCTCCCAGGGCCGTGACGAGGACGAAGTGGTCGAAAGTCTGTGAAGTGATCATCAGGCTGGCATCCAGCAGGGTGTCTGGACTTCCGAGGCACTGGCTTTGGAAGGAGAGCTGTCTCATGCCCTGAAGGATGCTTAAAAGCATCTCAGGCCTGTAGCCTCTCACCCCGAATGCCAGTAGCACCACCCCCTGCAGTTGTGATAAACAAAAAAAGTCTCTAGATATTGCCAGATGTCCCCAGGCACACAGGAAGTGCTCGGTAAGGGTTACCGTTATCACCCCGCACCACCAGCCTCTAAAACCCTCCACCTAAAGCCAGTGACTTCAAATTCCCTTGACTGGAATGTGCTTCTGAGACTCCCCCATGCGTTGGCTCCCACCTTCCCTTCTGCCTCAAACTCCCCCTTCTGTCTTCCCTTCCTGAATACTCCTGTACCGCCTCCTCCAGGAAGTCTTCCCTTTTCCTTCTCCCCCCACCGAAGGTGGGGGCACTTTATCTCTGGGCCCAAAAAGCATCTCATGCTTCAGTTCTCTCATTCATTTATTTCTCCATTCATTAAAAAAAAAAAAATACCATGCCTGGCACACAGTAGGCACTCAAAGAAACACTTGTTAGCACAGCATCATCACTGTCTGTGTGTCTCTCCCACACAGGACTGTCCTCTGTGAGGTCGGAATTGCTGGCTCACAGTTGGGGCCGGTTGGATACCCAGTGCAGGGGGTGGGGAAGGGAGGCGTATTTGGCTGGGGTCATTTGGCCGGGTATTTTGGCTGAGAGCCGCAACCCCAAGTTCAAGCTTTCTCCCTTCTGCTCTCATCTGGTTCCCCAGGACACAGCCCAGGAAGCCGCAAGAATTGCGTCAGCCCCACCAAATAAGACCCGCTCTTTCAAAACATCATTAGAAACGCATGTCCCGCAAGCCACCCAAGCCACGTGAGGCAGAGGAAATCGGCCTGTTCCTGGCCGTCTTTCTCTCGTTCCTTTTGCTCTCCTCTTTTGTCTATTTTTTTCCTCTCGTGTTCTGCTGATTCTTTTCATTTCCAAAGAATTATTTCCGCTGCTTCTTGCCGCCAAGCCCCAAAGAGTCGCTGGAGGTGAGAAGGATGCCTCCGCTGTCTGCGGTGTGCAGGGGTTTCATTCCAACTCCTCGAGCTGCTGGAGCCGGGTCTTGTTCACCTATTAACATCCAGCTGTTGGACGGACTTTCTCTGTATTAAAAAAAAAAGTGCACATAGGGCTTTTTAGAGTTTAATAGCTTTCCTTTTCCCGAGGCTTTATCTTTTCTGTTCCCAGTCCTAATCAGGGCTATTGGTTGGCTCTGAAGATAATTTTTTCTTAACTTATTTGAAAAAGAAATATTTTCCATTTCAAAAATCTCTTAGATTTTAGCAGGGAGCCTTGTTCAGTCATCTCTCTGTCCTCCCGCCACTGTACTTTGAGAAGAGGAAGGAGACAGAGATGGAGGATGATGGGAAAGGCGGGGAGGGGACCACCATGTGCCAAGCCCCCCAGTGAGAAGTATGCAGGAGCCCACAGTTACAACAAAGACTCTGGGGGCACAGAGGGGCTACGCAAGGTTCCAGCAGTCACACTGCTCGTGAGTGACCGGGGCAAGACTTCTGACAGGACCAGCTTCTGGAAAGTTCTGGTGCTGTCATGGTCCCCATCCTCCTGCCCCACATGGAGTCACAATAGTATTATACTCTTTCCCCCTGCACAGACCCATCCTGAAGAAGCCGTGGACGTTCTTTTTCGATCTGCCTATTGTAAAAAGAAATTCTAGTCTCCATCTTCCCAGGGCTGCTACGAGGAGTCAGCTCGGCAAGTTTGTGTTTGCTCAGCCGGGCACCCCGAAAGCACTTTACAATTATTATCTGGTGTTCCTGTTTCCTCCTTCTGTCCCATTCCCCAGACCCCTCCTGCTGCTAAGACTTCTAAGGGATGACTTCGTTGAGGATTGGGTCCGTGTTAGAAGCCATCCCGGCTCCGAGCGTGCTGCCTGGCGGTGAGCTCAGCAGATGCTGGTCGAATGGAACAGCAGCACCGGGAACAAGCTAAAGGAGTGAGTGGCCTGTTAGCGAACACCTTGCCCTGCCTGGCAGTCCAGTGCCTAGGCTGTTACAAATGCACCTGCAAAGGCCCTAAGGCATCGAGCTCCCGGCAGAAATATTAGACATGGTAGCGGGTGAACAGAGGAAATATTTGAGGGTGGATGGAAATTTTTTGTCTCTTCAAATTACATTTTAAAGAGGATCATGCCTTCTTTTCTGTGCATTGAAACTGTGCTATTTTTAAAGTTAGGCTTTTTAACATTTTGCTTTTAAGTTTGACTTATGTGCTAAGCACTGTGATCGGTGCTATCACGGATAAAGGATAATTCCCCTTAAGGAGAAATGAAGTTTGTGTTCATGGAAATCACATTATGATTATGCCCCACACGTGGGTCTCCCCTCTTTAGGTACGAAGGAGGTTTTTATCTCCTGTACCCCTGGTGGGATCATGTGACTCATTCTGGCCCATGAGTTGGGGGCACAAGTGTCCCATTTCACTTCTGAGCTGGACTATTCATTTCTCTGCTGTGACCCCTTGAACCCTTTCTTCATCAGCCCAGCAACCAGCAACGTTCCATGTGATGGTTGCTCCATCATCCTGGGACCCTAAGTGATTAAGAGGCACAGAACTCTTCTGCTACCTTTCAGTGGGCACACAGTATATGGGAGAAGGAAACAGTTGTTTTAAGCCAGTGAGTTTTCCCAGGGTAGGGGCTGTTTGTTACTGCAATATAACCTAGCCTATCCTGACTCATACAAAATAACCATATGTTAGATCCTTGCTGTGAACCAGACACTGTCAACTGCGTTTCAAAAACTAGCGCATTCAGTCGTTATAATAACCCCCACGAAGAGATTCCTCTTCATGTTTCTGACTGAGCTCTGAAAGCTGAGTAGCCCAGGCTCACAACGTTCGTGAGTACAGAAACCAGGACGGACCCAGACAGTGTATCTACCGCGTCCTTGTTCTTTACTCCTGTGTGCTGTTACATTGCTGCCTCTCAGATAAATCAGTCAGTGATATAAGAGGGGTAAAACCGAAGCCACAAGGATTTAGGAAGAGGGAGAGGCAATCTAGCTGGATAAGAGTGGCAATGGCTTCATGGGTAGATTGAGAAGCTGCCTTTGAAGCACAGGTAGGGTCTGTGGTCCCAAGATTTCAGCCTCCTGGTTGTCATGTCCTGTGAAATCCCCTCCTTTTGAGTGTGGGCAGGACTGGTGACATGTGCTGGATAGCGTAACAGAGCAAAGGTGAAGGGATTTTACAGATGTAATTAAAGTCTCAATAGGTTTTTGATTCACGTTCATTAAAAGGGACATTATTCTGAGTAGGTTCGACTTAACCGGGTGAAAGTTCTAAAAAGGGAGACGAGGGCCTCCCTGAGGTGAGAACTCCTCCTGGTGGCTGGATGAAGTGAGCAGCTAGGGAGGAATCCTTCATGGCAGGGAACTGCGGGTGGCCCCCAGCCAACAGCCAGCAAAAACGCTGGCCCTCAGTCCCACAGCTGCAAAGAAACGAGTCCAACCGATGCCTGAATGAGTTAGGGAGTAGATTCTTCCCCAGTCAGACCTTCACATGAGAACACGACCCAGTGGGCATCTTGATGGCAGCTTTGTGACACCCTCAGCAGACTAGACCGTGCCCAGACTTCTGGCTCACAGAGACTGTGAGATAATAAATTCAGCCAGAGTGGGTGGTAATTAGCTCCACAGCAATGGAAAACTAATATAGAGTCCAGGACGGAGGGAAGGGTGTTACAGGAGGTGAGCTAAGGCAGGCAGCGAAGAGAGGATAGTCTTGGCCCTTCTGGAAGGGCCTCGGATGGCAGCCTAATGTGGTAGAAAGTCTTTCAGGTTGAAATAAAAAAGCTTTTTGGACTTTTCAGCCTAGGAGCGATGCCAGGACTAGAAGTATGTTTGGGGAAGATGGACCATGCAGTAGGGATGTGGGGTTTGAATGGTATAGTTGGTTGAAAGGCGACCCCTCAAAAAATGATATGTCTACATGCTAACCCCTAAATCTCTGAATATGACCTATTTTGGAAAAAACGGTTTTTACAGATATAATTTAAGGATCTCAAGATGAAATCATCCTGGATTACCTGGGCAGGCCATAAACCCAATGACAGATGTCCTTAGAAGGGCACAGCCTAGAGGGAGATGAGACAGACAGAAGAGGAGAAGACCCAGAAAGGCAAGGAGAAGGCCATGTGAAGGCCGAGGCAGAGACAGGGGTGATGTGTCTGTGAGCTAAGGACTGCCAGGGGTGCTGGCCACCCCCAGACGCTAGGAGAGGAGCATGGGTCGGATTCTCCTTCAGCACCTCCAGAGGGAACCAACCCTGCCAACACCTGGATTTCACACTTCTAGAGGGCACAGAACTGTGAGACAATAAATGTTATGTTGTTTTAAGCCTCCGGTTTTGTGGCAATCTGTTACGGCTACCCTAGGAAACTAATACAGAACGATTTGGCAAGAGAAGAGAAAGAAAGAGCTGTGACCAGACAGGAGAACACTGCCCTGGTCCACACACGAGATGTGATGTGCCAAGCCAGGCAGTGGTGATGGAAATGGATGGAGCAGAGAAGAATCTGCACCCCGATTTTCATGTCTGACCTCCTCTTTCCTCCTAGTGTATTACATATAATCAGAGAAACTCATTTATTGAACATTCGTCATGTGCCAAGCACTACCCATGTCGCATTCATTATTTAATTCACACGATAAAAACACATTTGAGATTATTAGTCCCATTTGATGGATGAGAAAACTGAGGCTCAAGAGAGATTAACTTGCCTGTGGCTACAGCACTTGTAAGTGGCGGAAATGGTAAAGCAGGTCTGTCAAGACGGAAAGGCGGTGCCCTTCACAAATGCTGGACCGTCTCTGAGTGCTTTCTTTCTTAAAGAACCTTCACGGAGTGCTCTTAGATGTGGAAGTTCGGGAATCCTGGAGACACAGACACACTGGGCTTGGGTCTATGCCTGTGGCATTCTCCGGGTACAGCCAGAGTGCTAATTAACATTTGTTTATCACCTCTAATTACCCGAGACTCTCTGACAGTCTGAGTTTATGAATGCTAATGTGAGGGCAAAGTCACTGGAGAAGTTAAGATAGAGGCCTGGAGTTTAGAGAAACAAGCAAAAAACACTTTGCGATTTAGATGACCTAATGGCTCTCAGAAGGGCAGAGTGACAAGGAGATGGGGTTAAAAACAGGGATTGAAATGAAGAGGGCCACTTGCCATGTACCTCCCGTCCCAAGAGCACTCACCCCAGTGAAATTACTCTCTAAATAACCCAGCTCAAGGACTAATGAGTTGGAAAGATGGATGTAATTTGAACATTTGTATTGTCAAAGGTTATAGAGCATATCAATTATTTTTTGCCTGCCTGGAAACCATTTCTCTTTCTTCTGGTAATAAGACCTTGACTTTGTTTGGGAAGCCACCCACCCCTGCTTTCAGTGTATGTGGTTCTGCTGTGTTTGCTTCCAGCTCACCCAACTCATACCCCAGCCCTTGTCGCCAAAAGGGGTCATGTGATTCAACCCTGGCCAATCAGCATCTTCCATCCCCTTGGCTTCAGTGATTGACTTGGGAATAAGCCAATGAGATTCAATTCTAATTTGTTGGACATGTTGGAGAAGTATGTAAGTTGCAAATAGATCTAATTGACTTCAGGCTCAGCTATATCTAGACTCTGTCCTTTTCCATGTTTGGTCCTGTTTCCCTTGACGTTGCTTCATTTTCAGGTTCATTCTCGATATATGTTACTCATGCCGGCCACCAGCAGGGCCCTCCTCTGACATGGCACCCATACATCACATTTTACAGAAGAATTCTTGATTGGTCCACTTGCCTGCAGACTCCACCACGTGGGCCAATCACAACTGGAGAAATGGAGCTCTGTGACGGCTGAGAGGTGGGACAGGCAGGCACCATAAGTTCACTACCAGTGGAAGATGAGTAGCTTCTCTAAGACGGGCAAATTCTTCAGAGTTCCTTGCAGCTAAAAGTTCTTCCCTAAGCTTTGCAGTTGTTCGGAAAGTTGGTTTTGTTATCAGACCTTTCGGACTTGGAAGGGCATACCGGCTTCTCTGTCAGTGGTGTCGTTTGGCCAAACTCCTTCCTTGGAAGCCTTACAATTCCATTTATATGCAGGTGTTAATTACCTACTAGCGTGCTACTGCCAAGACACAGGCTGACAGGTCACTCAGGCTGGGGACATCCTTAGGGACCCGTATCCCTCCAAAAACAGGAAGCAGAAGGAGATGGCGACTCCCTCTGCCCTCTGTCACCGTCTTAAAGCAGCCTCTGTCACCCTTCCTGTCCCCTCCGACCTCGTTCTTAGACCCATTCTCCACACTGGAGCCTGAAAGACTATTCTCAACTAGGCTGCTCATGTCACCGTCCCCACTTCCTAAAATCCAGTGGGTCCCCATCTTCCTAGGTCAAACCTGAGATACAAACTTGGCTTTCAGGGCTCTTTCCAGCATAACCGGAACCCACCCTTCCAGTGACATGTCTCCATCCTGTCGTGTCCCCTGCGCCTTGCTGCACTCCTACTGCAGGGAGCTGTGTTTTTTGTTCCCTGTACTTGCAGGCTTTTTGGCACCTCAGGCCTTTGGCATATGTCATTGCACACTTGGAACATGAACCTTTGTCCACGAACAATCCTTAACGCCCCTCCCCGCCCCATAAAGCCTACATTATAGTATAATCATCTGGGAGAAGCTATAATACAGTGGTTAAGAGCACAGACGCTTGAAATCCAACTTCCTGCTTCGACCACTTCCTAGCCATGATTTTGGACAAGTTAGCCTCAGTTTCCTCATCTGTAAGTGGGGGACAAGAACAGTACTTTCCTTTTGGAATTGTTGTGAGGCATAGATGTGGCAAATTCTCTAACGCACTCAGAGCAGTGCCTGGCACAGGATCGCTGTAGTTTTTATTCATTCACATTTCTGTCTCCTTATAAACCGTAGCCTCTCTGGGGGCAGTGGCTGTGGCTTCTTCCCAGTTGCTCCCAGAGGGTTTATTCTCTACTCTATTTTCTTCTCTCTACTGCAAAATGAGACTGGGTTTCTGAGTCCTATGAGCCTTAACAACCTCCCGTTCCATCATGAGAAAAACTCACTTAGAAAATAGATAAACTGAGTCAAAGTAGGGGCTGGAGCTGTGGCAAAGGCACCACAATTTGGGGCCAGCCAGGATGTCATGCCGACCGCTAACATAACGTAGTCGGCTACTACGACTGATCATTTCAACAGGTGACAGTACAAAGTTGACACCAGGTTCCCACGGAAACCAGCACCTGTGCAGGGAAAGGCGGGGCACGTGGCGAGATGCAGGAAGCAACACCGGGGAGCAATCATTCAGGGGGAATGGTGCTCCCGTGAGCTCCTCGGGCTGAGTCGCCCGCTGGGCAGCCGGCGAGGGCCGGGGTGCAGCGTCATGTTTGACGGCTCTGCTCACACTCCCAACATCTGGGCTGTAAATGCTCACGCCTCAGATGGAGAATAAGCAATCTAAATAAAAAGCAGGCTGGTTTTGATGAGACGGTTGCATTGACTTTTGATCCCCCCACCACACACACACACACACACACACACACACACACACACACACACAGTCTCTTTTGTTGCAGAAACTGCATTGCTGCTTCTCCAGCTGTGACAGCTCTTTCAGGAATAATAAAAGCTCTCTTCTTTCTTAAACAGAACTTATGTCTTCTGATTGACCTGTGTATGGATATTGAGTGCAGTAATAACCTGCGTTTATGTATTGCCTTAAATGTATTCTCATCGGGGCAGCCACTGGAAGTAGGCCTGGAAAGTATCTTGGTTATGGATGAGGAAACAAAGGATCAGAGAGGTTAAGCAGCTTGTGCAAGGTCACACAGCCAGGGGAGAAGGCAAGATCGTGTAAAGGGAAGAGCTCCCTTTTGCAGGCAGAGATATCTGGGTTCTAATCCCTGCTCTACTACTCAACATTTACTAACCATTTCCTAGTTATTAAAATGTAGTGCCCACTCCTTAGAATCATTATAAATTGAAGGAAACTTATTTTAAAAGGTTTAATGTCACGTATGCTGCCTAATAATCCCCTTCCTATTTGCTCCTCTCCCTCTCTCTCTGCTTTTCATAGTATAAATAGAGTCGGTGCTTGAACCTAGACTAGCTGCCCCCAAACTGTGTTTTTTTGCCTCTCCACGTGCCACCCAAAGCCTTCGCCCCTGCCATGATGATAACACAGTGGCAGGGACAAGCTAATGCCTTCTTGTAAATTGCCTGTAATTCAGCGAGGAGATCCTGGGTACCAGAGACACCTGCATTTATTCATTTGTTCATTGAGTGAGCCAAGTGGTGCTGTCCCACAGAGAGAGACTCACTGAGCTGAAGCCTGGGAAACCAATCTTGACTCATCGTCATCCAAGAAGCCAGGACATAATACCTGCCCTCATGACTCCCATGGGTAGCAGAGATCAGGTGTGGTATAGACAGAGATGTTATAATACAGCATAAAGCATGACAAGTACTGGATTATAACAGATCGGAATAGGCAAGACCCCTGCCCTCATGGAGTTTTGATTGCAGTGAAATTTAAGAGACATGAATTAAATCATCATTTAAATGTTAGTTAAAAATGGAGATGCCAAACTCTCCAACCAGATTTATATTGCCTTCAAAACTCGTTTATTTGTTCCTTCCTGCAAAAGATACTTATTCTGCTCCTGCTTTATGCCAGATACCGTGCTGGGTGCTGGCCATACAGTTATAAGTACAGTCTCTTCCTTCCATGCAGTTTAGAGTCTATTGGAAGAGACTGATCCTAACCACATGTTTGTGTAAGATACATAAAATCGCAACTGTGACAAAGACGATAATGAAACAAATGATACTAGAAAGTTTAAAAGGAGACAGGGAACTTGGGAAGGACTTTCATGAGGAAACAATGTTGCAGCTTGGAACTAAAGGATGATGAGGCATTAAGGAGGTGAAGAGACAAGGATGGAGAACTCATTAAAAACAGCATGTGCAAAGGTCCTGTGGTGAGAAGAGCATTGTGCATGTGAAGGGTTGACAAAAGCCGCTGTAGCTCCATTCGATGAGCATCTGGCTACAATATAAAACCCACCATTGTATCCCCACCTACAGGACACATTTGGGTCCTAGAATACCAACTTACTTTGATCCTAAGAGGCCAGTGAGTAATTCCATTGGTTTATTAACATTAATTCATTAAATTGAGAATAATAATAATAAAAAAACAGTGAGAGCTTCATAACCATATTAAATTAAAATACATCTATTTCTAAATATACTTTTTCTTTTGGATCATTTTAGATTGACAGAAACCATAATTTTAAGATGCATTCTGAACTTCAAAATGCAAAGAAGATGCATCTTGGAATTGCAGCAGTTTCTACAGTTTCTCCTCATTATTATTGTTGTTGTATCTGTTGTGGTGTTTATTCCTGGCAGGCTGTCTCATTAGATCTTTCCAATCAGCCTGTAAGAGAAGGAATAGGGCTCGCGATTCTAAAGGGGAATTCCTATCTGTTCTATTGACTTCATATCCTGATATCTTTTCAAAATCGACTTTACTGAGTCGTAATTAACATAAAACAGAATGCTCACATCTTAAATGTAGTGTTCATGGACTTCTATCAAATGTCTGCGCCCCTGTAACCTCCAGCACGATCAAGATACAGAACAGCTTCCATCGGCCCCGAATGTCCCCCGTTTCCTTTCCCAGTCGGTCCCCAATCCTCCAGCCTCAGTCGACTATTGATCTGCTTTGATAGAATTCCGTGTAAATGGAATCATGCAACAGGCTCTCTCTCGCGTTTGGCTTCTTTCACTCAACATAGCGCTTCTGAGATTCACCCGTGAGTGTGTATCTGTAGTTTGTTCCTTCTCATTGCTGAGTGGCCTCACGTTGGGCGGATAAGGTCCTGCTGTCCTGCCTTGTTAAAGTGAGCTTCCTTCCCTAGTGCCTTTTGGTAAAAGATGCAACAGTGTCAACTGTCCCCACCCCCTTCTGCTTTATTTATTCCACTCGAATCCCACTTCTCATTTCGCTCTCTTTCCCGCAGACAAGCATTCCGGTACATTTAATGTGTGTCATTTATCTATGTTCTTGCTAAGATATTATTTTGGTGATGTGTCATTTAACTTATAAATGCCATGTCTCATTCTGTTTCTCTCTTATTTTTCCCCACCCTGTGTTTTTAGATTTCCTCTATTTAGCCAGGTGGCGAGGCCACTTCTTTTAACTACTGTTTGGTACTCCTTGATGGGCATCCTTCATTTCTCGCCTGTCCACGTTCCCTGTGATGGGCACCCCAATCCCCTCCAACTTCCTGTTACCACAAATTATACTTTGGTTTCCATGCACGCTCCCATAGAGACCAGTGAGAAAATCATTATGGGACAAATCTCTAGGGACTCTATTGCTGGTCCCCAGGCTATGAGTATACTTAATGGGACGAAGTACTACCAGATTACTCTAGAGAGCCTGAATCACACAACACTTCCTCCATCAGAAGCATACCCATATCTTTCCCCAGCCAACACTTGGCATTGCCCAGCTTTCTAATGTCCATCCATTTCATAAGTATAAATTGATATCGTGTTGTTGTTTTCACTCGCGTGTCTCCAATTACTAATGAGTTTGAGCATCTCTTCCTAGGTTTGGTGGTCTTTGGGCTTCCTCTTCCACCCACTGACTAATCATATATGTCACCCGCTTTTTTAATTGAGGTCGCAAGCTTGTATTGTTAATTTCCAGGGAACATAAACAGGAGAAGGACAGCGCGATACCCTGAACGAAGCAGGCCCTCAGAAGGACTCACTGAACAGTTGAGAGAAAACAGAAAGCATGGCCAGTGCAGACAGCCTGCCTCCCTAGAGAACTGAGGAAACGTGCCAAGCAATGAACGATTCATTGCTTGTGATTGCAGATTCTTCGTTGTAAGCAATAAAACACAGACTCTGTCAGCCATAGGTAACGATATGGGGAAACACACTGGGAAGAATTAGTTCCAAATATTTTTGTTCTTTTCATCACTCTGCTTACTTTCAAAAGTACTAGGAGAGATGAGCTGATTGGCCCAGCCTGTCAACCCACCATGGGTCAGGGTCAGATAGGTCACTTTGAATGACGTTCAGTGGAGAATTTGCCAAAGGAAAGCAAAAGTGTTTGTAACCAGAAGAAGAGGGAATGGTTCCTGAACAGGTGGACCCAATCGCTGTCCCCTGCAGTCCCTGTCATCTCAACAGGATGGCTTCTGCAGAGGCCTTTAGAATCGTAGACATAGTGGCCAGGTGTAGTGAGAGGCTCCAGGTAAGTTGAGAGGGAAGACTTGGAATAAGGGGAGCCTAATAGGTATCTTCTCATCAAACTTTAATTGAGTACCTACTATGTACCAGATACTCTGGGATGATAAAGGGGAGGAATCAGATATGCAATCTTCCACCTTTCTTTTTAAAGCCTTTAATCTAGTGGAAAGACTGACATGGAAAAAGTTATCTCTTCTACCAGACAGATTATTATAGGTGCTAAAGCATACGGACAAAGACCTAAGAAATAGAAATGAAGGAGAGGTTAATTTTGGCACTGGGGTAAGGAGGGTGTCGGAGAAAGCTTCCTGAAGGGAATGCCATTTTTACTGAGCCATTTATGCAGACAAATACTTATTGAGCACCTATCATGGGTACTGATAATGCTGCAGTGAGTAAGAAAGACAAGTTCTCAACCTCATGTGGTTTCCATGCAGTATCTAGGGAGCCTGACTCTTACCTGCCCATGTCTGACCTTCCACCTCCATGCCTCTCCCAGCCTCGGCGCGACTTCTCGCTTTTGTTTTAGCCACGTGGTGACTATTCCTTATTGGATAAATGTCCCACGTTCTCTCTCACATCCATGGATGTGTTCGTGCTGTTCTCTTTCCCGGACCCGTCCCTCCCTGCCCCCTTCTGTATTAAACGGTAGTTGTTTATTATATCTTCACCAGAGGGCTCACCTGGAGCCCCTCCTTCTCTCCTCTCCTGCCTGGATCAAGCCCCTCTGCTTCTGTGTTCTCAGCCCCTGTGGTCTCCATCATTTCATCAATTGTAGTGTAAAACTTGATTCAATTCTCTGTCTCCTTGAGGACAGGGACTGCATTGGGTTCATCTTATTTCCAAGTACATGTTCCCTAAATTTCTAATGAATGAATGAATGAATGAATGAATGAATGAATGAATATTGGGAGAAAAGCCAGACTGAGATCTATGCCTTTGTTCCAGTCTTGCTTCAGCAATCAAATTATTGTGTGACCTGAGGTGAACCCATGGCCACTGTGAACCTGTTTCTTCATCTGTGTTATAGACGCTTGGACTTGAAAATCTTTAGGGTATCTTAGCTCTGAGCTTCTATGCTTTATCTCTCTCTCTCTCTCTCTCAAAAGAATTATGACTATCTTGGTGGAAAAGATGTACGACTGTCATAAAATACTTCAACAATTCATAAAAGTACAAAGAAGGAATGCCAAATGTACCCCCAAATCCCACCACCCAGAAATAACTGTAATTAACATTTGATGAAGATTGTCCCAGATATCTTGCTAAATTTATATACTAATAGACAGGAGATCAACAGATAGAAATAAAATTACAAACAAAAAAATCATAGTATCCTGACTTTTTTTTTTTTAAATGCAATGTTATGTTATTCTTCTCTGGATATAATAGAAGAAAAAGAAATTGAAACTAATTAAAGGAATTGCTGGACCTAAAAGTACCATTATTCTGACATTAAGCACTCACAAAGCTACAGCCCAACAAATACCAATGGTTCAGATACAAAGCAATTTCAAATCAGAGGCTAGAGCAGGTTCCTTTTAATTGCGATGGTGAAATCTCGGGCGCTAAGCCGGAAGAATAGGCTGCAGAGTTCCGCCAGTTTGGTCCTCGCAGGCTGCGAAGGCATGATGGATGGCTCGCTGCCCAGCCCTGAGCCATAATTGATGACAGCGCAGGATTGACCTGAACTACCCAGCGTGAGAAGCCCAGTACCTGGAGCTGTCAGCTGGGGCGGTCAGCAGTCCAGCGGGACTGGAGCAGACCCCGCGAGCACCATGCTGGGGGTTTGACGTATCCGGATGCCTGACAAACCCTCCCCGGAATCCAAATGATTGAGAGCAGACGGGGCAGGTGTTCTGGTCTGGAGACACTGCTCTGATTTGATGCCAGGGGGTCTCCCAACGATAAATTATCCATTTAACTGCGATTGGCCCATCCCTGCCCCATGCAAGTCCCGGTCCCCCGGGGCTTCTGTGGACAGATGAACTCACCGTCTGATTTTATCTACTCAGAAGGTGGGGGTGGCTGTGATGAGAAACAAGAGATGTGTTGACTGATGAAGCGGGAACGTGGAAGGCACAGGGTAGAACACCAACTGTGTTTTAGGACTGGACTGTAGGACGAGGCAGGTCCCAAAGTTCTGGGTCTGAATCCAGGGTGTGCTCTCTACTAGCTGTGCAAACTCAGGCAAGTGTCTTAACCTCTCTGTGCCTCCGTTTTCTCACCTGGACATGGGGAGGAGAATGATAATGACTGCTGAAGTTTACTCTGTGGATAAGGCACTAGCATACGCAGGGCTTGTGCTAATTACAGTCACTCGTATGACCTTAAGCAAGTCAAATGGCCTCTTTCTACCTCAGTTTTATCATAATAAATATTAACAATATGGTAATCATAGCTCATCATGAATACCATGCATTGAATTCTTAGTATGTGTTGGACACATGCCAAAGAGCGTGAGCACTTTACTTAAAATCAGCTGATGTAGATATTAGCCACATCTACAAAATACCTTCATAGCAAAACCTTGATTACTAACTACTCTGTTTTTAGGTAACTGAGCACAGCCGAGCCAGGCGACACACAAAACTGACCATCACAGCATCCCTTCATGTTCCATGCTTTTTGAAAGACGTTCCCTCTGCCTGGGCTTCCCTTCCAGCCTCCCCAGTTTTGCGAGCCTTTAGAGGCACAGCCTAAAGGCCCCCTCCTTTGTGAAGCCCTCCCAGATTTCCCTGGGCAGGGTGAGACGCCCTTCCCCTGTGCTCTCATCAACACTCCAGGCTCCACAGTATTTAATCACACCGCACAACGAGTATTACTCCTGGCCCCTCCACCCCCAACCACGTAAGGGGGAGAGGCTGAGCATTCTTTCAACCCAGTGTCCCCAGCATCTAACACATAAAAGGGGCTCAATGAATATTTGTTCAACGAGTCCATTTGCTACAGAAAAGAAGGAGGATGTGAAGGAAAAAAAAAAAAAAACTCGGGTAAATTTGACTACACATAAAACCTATCATTGTATAAATTTTACCCCCACTCAGTTACGATTTCAATGCAATTCCCTCCCTACTGTTTAAAGCCACGTTGAGGCAGGACTGCCACGGGGCCAGCTGAGCCAGACCTTCATTAAAAAGTGTGTGTGTGTGGGGGGGGGGCAGGGGTGAAGGCAGGCGGGTCCGCACAAAGTGCCCTGCGGCTGCTGGGGGCAGCCAAGTGAGAGGTGGTGCCATTGGTATTCCACAGTATGTGACGCTCCTGCTGGAAAACAGCGAGCGGCTGTAAATCATTCCACTGTAGCTGTCCGGGCGATAAGTGCCTGGGGATTGGGAGGGATGTGGGGGCGTGCTCCTGCCCGCGGCAGCCGTGCTGGGCTATTTCCAAGGCTCAGCAATTCAAGCTGACGTTCAGGGGTTTGGGCCCCCTTAGCTCCCAAGTCAACAGGAGTCAGAGCCATATTTGTCCTCATGGTGGGGTCTGCAGGGAGAAGACGGGGGTGGGGCTGGGTCTCCTAAGAAAGCAGATCCTTCAGCTCTCTGGAGGTGTGGCCACTTCCAAGCGCGGTCAGCCTTGGGAAAATTGTTTAAACACGCTGGTCTTCATTCAACTTACATGCAAAATGAAGACAAAAACAGTAGCTACCATGTGAGGGTTAAATGAATGTTACATAAAGCATTTATATCACTGCCTGGAACACAGAAACCATTACGTAAGCATTAGCAATCATCACCACCATCATCATTGTTATCATCACCATCGTCACCACCACCGTCATCATTACAGTCATCACCACATCACCACCTGCACCGCATCACCAACATCACCATGTAACCATCTTCCCCACCGTCGTCACCACCATCATCACCATCATCATCATCTTTGTTGTTGCCATCATTATTTTCTTGTCGTATATTTACTTGGGCCCTGTTACCGGGTTCTGTACTAGGCTCAGAGAATTTCTAGGAATTGAAAACTATGTTCCTCTGACAGGAAGTTGGTGTAAAGACATCCACAGGTGCTACAACAGAGGCTTGTTCAAGGGCACAAGAAAGAAACAAAGGAAGACTTTTAGGAGAAGCAGTGTTTGAATGACTCTTTATGAAGGTCCCATCAGCAAAAACGTTCTAGGGAAGAGTGCTGATGTAGGAAACACACAACAGCCTTCCTGTTTCTATCTTTATTTTAATTAAATTTGTTGAGGGGGGAGTAACATTGGTTAATAACGTTCTACATAAGTTTCAGATGTACACCTGGATAATACAACATCTGTACACACCGTCATGTGCTCACCACCCAAAGTCCAGTCTCCTTCTATAACCTCGTATTTGGTCCTCTTCACTCCCTTCATCCCTCCCGTCCCCCTTCCCTTGTGCCAGCAGAAGCTCATGCCTCATTTAGCTATAGCTTTGCAATATCATACTTAAGACACCCCAGAGACCCACAAACCCACCCCCCATAAGGTTACCACCCAGGAAGACCCATTTGGAAGGCAATTAGGCAAAACGAATCATGAAAGGCGCAATTAATCAAAGGCATAGAAGGAAGCCACAGAATGTGGTAGCTGTTCCGATGTGAAGGCTGCAGTGAGAAAGAGCAGGCCAACCCGAATGAGCTCACCCGCGTCCCGTGCCCACCCCTGGCCTTAGAACCGCCAAGTTGTGTCACATGATGATGTTTGATGGCTCCCCGCCCTCCCACCACCATGCCTCTAGAGTTTGCCCCCTACAGCCCTTCATGGGTATTAATTCATTTAGTTTCAGTATGGATCTGTGCCTACTATGCGCTAGGCATACTGTGGGCTCTGTGGACGAGAATCCATGTGGGATTTTGGCTCCCTATCTTGGGTGTGGGAACTGGGTTCAAGTCTGACTCTGCGTCTCTCCGAGGTCTGGCATTAGTCTCTTTGTCACTCTGGACCCGTTACCCATCTGGACAACGAGATCTCAGAAACTGTGATGATCGAATGAGACGATGTATCCGCAAGCTGGAAAGCACTGCTGTGGACTTTCGTTTACCCGAGGTCAATAGTAAAGGTTCCGGAGATCATTTATTGAGCTCTTATTATATTCCAGATAATTGACAAACACACTAGTATTTAATCCCTATGTACAGACTCTTCTCTACAGAGGAGGGAACGCCATCAGAGAGGTTAAGTTCACTGTCCAAAGCCACACCACTGATAATTAGCAGAGGAAGTGATCAAGCCCATAATTTTCTGACTCCGAAGGTGTTTCACAGCTTGCCGGCAGCAGCGTTTTGTAATTGCCAAAGGCAACAAAGACGGTCGAAAGAAAGGATGCTCCAGCTGTCCGTAACCAGGGCAGGGCCCTGGGCCCCTTTCCCCAGTGCTGGTCAGAATGCTCCACAGGGCTGAATACCTGGGATGTGCTGTTTTACCAAAGCCTTCTGGTCCCTCCACCGGGCTGGCAGAGCAGTCTTTGGGAGAGCCCTGCTTCCTGGAAAGAAGAGATAAGGGTAAGGCAGGCCATCGGGAAGCCTTGCCAGGGCATGAGAAGCTCCCTGCCCCCCACAAACCTTGGGTTTTCTCCTCCCTCAGGATCTGCATGTTTATCTTTTGAATTATATTTAACTGAATTTTTCAATGAAAACACTTTTGGAGGCGTTTCCTAATTAAAAGAAGAAGCAATATTCTCAGATTATTCTGGGCAAACGCAATCTCCATTTCCGGCTTAGAGAAGAAATTAAAATTCTACATTAACCTTTTAGAAAGATCAAAGCCGGTTTTCTTCCTGTAGTGTATGCATCCTAGCTGCCTCCTCCTCCTCCTCCTCTTGTCCTTTCTTCCTTCTCCTTCGCCTTTTGCAAATTTACATCTCAGGTTTAGAACAAAGGCAGTCAATGTAACCAGGGATTCGAGGATAGAACTTGCAAGAGTTTTTGGCGGAAGTCTTCATCTTTTAGGTGTGTTTGCGTTTACTGGTTGACGGGCATGCCTGCGGTCATTTCTATGCCGTGATGGTTTCCATCTTCCAAACAAACATTCCTCGTTCTTCTGCATCTATCTTGTAATGTCGCTTCTGTTTGCATCAGCTGGCTGCAGCCCCAGCCTCCACAACCCCCGAAGGCTGGTGGATGTCTTACAATTATTGGCTAATTTTGCTTTGTATGTCTCTCATAACATGTAACACCATCTGACTTTATTTTATGTGCCTTTTTATTTTCTCCACCCTAGAATGTAAACCACAAAAATTCAGAGACTTTGCTTCTTTAGTTCACTGCTCTGTCGCCAGCACCGGGAAGGGGCACCGCATCAGTAGTTGTTGGATAAATAAAGCAGGAAAGAGCCCCAGTTAGCCCTAGAGAAGGAGCCACCCATCTCCAATTCCAAATTTAAGGTGAGAAAAGAGCTGAAAGGCGGTACCTGCATCAGCAGGGTAAACAAATTAGGGGCTTGTGAATCTGAGCATGGAAAATAAAGCTGCCAAGTCAGAGTGCTCTCATCAGTAAACACTGCATCTCCAACTTGTGAAAATAATATCTAACACCACTTGCCAACCACTCTCGGTGTGTTTTATATGCATTATCTCACTTAGTTCTTTACAGCTGCAGTACGTGGTAGGGGATTCCTTTTAAAGGATGCTCTCTTGTGATAGTACAATGAGATGAGACAAATCAAAGTAGACAGAAGTTAGGGAAATTGTCAAAAATCACAGGGCCGGCCAGCGGTGAGGCCTGATGTGGTTTTTGTGGCCCACCCTGCTCTTCACCGCCCTCAGTGTGAAAATCAACCATTGATCGCTGCAATACCATCAACCAGTCAGCAGCTTAATATTCAAACTTAATTGAAATGACTTAGCTAAAGGACAAGAAAACAATCATAATCCCCTCTCTCTCTATCTTTGTGTTCTAAAAAGCATCTCTATGCTTTTTAAGAACTAATCCCTTATTTCCATAATTGATTCTTTTTTCCCCCTTCTTTATTTTCCCAGCTAAGTGCTTGCAAATATATTTCATCACCATAGGAGAGGAAAACTTTTTTCTTTCTTTCCTTCTAGGTTCTTTGGCTGGTCTAATTAACTTGACTCGAAGCAGATTAACAGCAGGAAAAAAAATTTTAATTTCATATGTACAGGAACTCCAAAGATATGAGGCTCCTTGACAGTCAGGCACTTGAGGCTCATACGCCACCATCCTGAGCTAAGGAGCAGCGGGTAGGAATCTGAGACTACAAAAGGGAAGGATGACAATTCACAGGAAGATGGGAGGAGCAAATGTTCGGTAAACAGCTGTTTGCCCTGCCATGCTGATAAATCTTTCTGATGTAAAAATTATCTCTGGTAACAGCTTTCTTCCTGGTACAGGTTCCCTGTCTGAATTCTTTTTGACAGTTAAGATGGAGGTAAAACACTCTTCTGAGTCTGCTGGGCCTCAATTGTCTTCAGCTTAAAATAATCCCTATGCCAAAGTGGTGCATTCTGGGGCAGCCTGCCCTGAACCCCCTCACTTCCTTTACTTTCCCTCTTATTGACTCTGTTAAAGCTTTCTTGACAGGGGCCCAAACTTCCCCTCTTTGTTATTTAAAATCTGTCTGTTGTAGGGTTTTTGACAATGGCAAACCTGAGCTCCAGGAGAACAGGGAGCTTGTCTAATCCATTCTCTTGTTTCATCCATCTCCGGCAGCCACATCCATCCTAAGCACAGAGAAAAGACACCGTCAGTTTGTCTGAGTGGACAAATAAGTGTGTTTTGGACACAAGCACAATAACAGGACCTAAAATAAAATAGCATTGAGGTGAGCGAGGGAACTCTGTCTGCACTATCACCTGGAAAGGTAGAAACAAGCATTTATTTTGTGAGGGACCTTTGGCTATGTGTTATAATTATAAAAGGGGGAATATTAGGAAGAAACTGGAAACAACATTATAATTTTGGGTGAGTCTGGCTTAATGCCAAGTGTGGTCTGCTTTCAAGAAGCCGAAGAATCTTAGGTCAGTCTCTTTCTTTCCTAGGAGTGTGGGGGAGGGTACTAGGGTTGGCACCCACTTGGGCAGATTGATTCAACACAGATAGAAATCTTCACTTAGGTCTTTTAAAATCCAATCGATTTTAACAAATTCCACCAAATCCAGGTTCCATCTTTGTCTTGCACAAAATAAAGGTAGTGAACCCTTTCAAAGGTACTTATGAAGCTCAAATGCCTGAGATCTTAGCTGCTGACAGGCAGCTCAATCCAGCCTCAATCCCAAGTGGATGGTGACTTGTCTGTTCTGCAGTTCTCTAATCAGAGCTGGTGGCCCTAAATGATAGGTCACCAGTTGTATTCGTTTCCAAGGACTGCAGTAACAAATTACCACACTCTATGTGGCTTAAAACCACAGAAATGTGTTACCTTATCATTTTGGAGAGTAGGAGCCCCAAACCAAGGTGCCAGTAGAGCTGTGCTTCCCCTGAAGGCTCTAAGGGAGCCTCCTTCCTGCCTCCTCCCGGTTCTGTGGTTGCCAGCAGTCCTTGGCGCTCCCGGGCCTGTGGCGGCATCACTCCAGTCTCTGCCTCTGTCATCCCTTGGTTTTCTTCCCTCTGTGTCTCTGTATCTCTCTTGCCTTAGAAGCATCCAGTCCCTGGACTTAGATCCCACCCTGATCCAGGATCATCTCATCTGAACTCGAGTCCATCTGCAGAGACCCTGCTTTCAAATGAGGTTCTATTCATGCGAACTGGGGTTAGGTCTCCAACACGTCTCTTGGCGGGACGCAGTTCAACCCACAGCACCAGTCATAATCATTTAATTAGGCTTCATTGCTCTTGCTGTGAAAGGGGCGGGGAGTGATTTAACCAACAGGAAGCAGAGGAATCCTCGAGTACGTGTGGAATGGCACTGCCGATTGGCTAAAGGTGGTTCCGATATCACACACCTCGACTGGACCACAGCGTGTCTCTGGCTTTCCATGTCTAATTGAATCTTTTAAGACCTCTTTGAGGCAGGTGACCAATAGCTTTTCTTTTCACCAGCTGGCTGGCCCTGTAAAGCACATCACCTTTACCCACCTGCCTCATAGAGGAGGAAGCCTAGCTACACAGAGATTAATGGACAACTAGAACTGCTTTAGAACTGCCAGGGACTGGTGTAAGGCTGGGTCGCAGCGACCTAGTTTCTCTAGTGAGAATCAACTTTTGCCAGAATCTGAGTCACAGGCAATTAACTCCTTTTCTTTTACTTTTGTATATGAAATGAAAAAAAAAAAAAAAAGAAAGCATAATATTCCTTTACTTACATTGAAAGAACCTTCGGACTGACCATCCCTTCTTCTGTTCTCTCCTCGCTAGCTGGCCATACCTGAGATTTAGTTATCACATGTCACCTCCTTACAGCCTATGAGCTCCCCAGAGGAGGAAGTACTGCCCTCAAATCATCTCCAGTTCCCGGGCAGAAGGTACGTCTAGGCTACACCTTAGAATCACCTGGGGAGCTTTAAAATTATCGATCCCGGCTTTCATCCCCAAAGGTTATGATTTAGTTGGCCTGGGATTTGGCCGAGAATCAACATTTTAAAAGTTCCCCAGGCGACCTCAAAATGCAGGCAGCTAAAGGTTGAGAACCACCCCCCTGGCATCTAGTATTGAGGTCTGGTAACAGCAAAAGCAGCTAATATTTATTAATCCCTTATTATGTGACCTGGACATTGTGCTTTGCAATTTGTATGCATTGTTTCATTCTTTAGACAACCGTCCTAAAAGGCAGCGACTATTGCTATCCCCACATCATACAGGAGGAGAATGAGGTCTAAAGAGGCTGAGTAGTTGTCACGGTCATCCAGCCAGTGGGTGATAGAGCCTGGCCATCAGTTTCCTTGACATCTTGACCCTTTCCCTCTACCATTACGTCATATCATTTTCACCATGCTCTCTGCTGCCCTTATTGGCATACAGGAGATGCTCCATAAGCAGTTTTTTGCCGCAAGCTTTATTGAGATTTAACTGACAAATAAAAATTGTATTTGTTTAAGATGTGCAATGCGATTATCTGATATACATATACATTGTGAAATGACTACCACAATCAAGCTGATTAACACATCCATCACCTCACGCAGTTACCTCCTTTTTTTTTTGTGGTGAGAATTACTATATGTGGCCCATATATTCAACGAAGAATTCTCACAGCACTCCCGTAGGTTACACTGTGTTATCCTGAATGGACAGATGGGAAACAGGTTCAGAGAAATGAAGTGACTTGTCCCCAGTCATAGCTAAGAGATGAAGCCACTGGATGTCACCTCAGGACTGCCTGCTTCAAATCGTAAAGAATGAGTGCAAGCTGGCTGCAGACAGAGACCCTCTCTCCCCCATTTCCCTGTGTGTTTAGAGGCCTGA
>PVKZ01001585.1:348377-361676 GCA_004027375.1 Macroglossus sobrinus
GAAATAGATGAGATCATCTGTGGTAAAAAAAAAAAAAAAAAGAAAAAGAAAGAAAGAAAGAAAAGAAAGAAAAAGAAAAAGAAAAAAAAGAAAAAATGCCTCCACAATCCCAGACACTAAGGAGTATATTCACTATGTGCTAGTTTCCTTTTTTTCATGTCTTTCCCCATCCTTTTGTTTCCCAAAAGAATTCCAACAGATACTTATTCTTCATTTGTGTGTGTGTGTGTGTGTGTGTGTGTGTGTGTGTGTGTGTGTGTGTGTGACACTCTGGTTATAGACCACGTTCTGAAGTATCCAAAATAAAATTTAAAAAGAAGACCAACGCACCAAACAATTATCTTGAAAGTTTACTTTTTTTTTTTTGTCCTAACAGAGTGGAGGGTGGTAGTATAGAGATCAGAATTTTAATTCCAGATTTTTAATCTCAGCCTTAGTGTTCACCTGCTGTGTGACCTTGGGGAAATCCATTATGTCAACCCCTACTTCTCAGACAGTCCTATGGATAGAACTGTTGGATATCTGTTGCCTCGAAAAGTTTAGGTATCTGTTTTCAAGACTCTTGTTCATAAGACTCATGGGACCCCATCTCAAACAAAGCACAACAGAGAGTGACATTGGTCAGCATACAGACAGTCCGGGGGTGACCTCAGGCACAGCTGGTTCCAGGTGCTGAAATATTATCCATAGAAACATTTCGTTCTCCATCCCTTGGCTCTGGTATCTTCTGTGTGGGCTTCATCACCACCTTCCCAGATGGTGGCAAAGAGGCGGCTGGTACCAGGTTTACTTCCTTCCGGCTTAGTCTCCCATGAACAGCTCCAGGTTTCACTATAATTAAGTTGATTCGTGATACTTTCAGGCCAGAGCGCATCCTAATATAGCAAAGCATTGACCCAGGATCCTTAGCGCCCCTTACCTGTCTCACAGCTTCCGCCCACTGACAGACTGTTCCTCCTCGTTCCTCCCCACTCCACAGGCTGCAAGGCCACCAGTTCTGACTCTGACTCTGTTTTACCTCCCTCCGCTCCTCCTCATCTCTGTGCTACACTGGTGACAAAAAAAAAAAAAGAATAAAAGTAATAATAAAATCAATCGCCTCAGTTGTTGCAAAGATTAAATGAGTGTCTAGTAAGCGCCTGACAGATAACAGAAGCTCTGGGGATGATGTGCTTCTTCCCTCCGTATCTTCTGTGAATATCCATGTATTTGACAGAGGGGTGGGGCAACATGGTGAAGGGCTCAGATTTCTATGGCAGCATTTGAGTTCTGGCTCCTCCCCTTCCAGCGCATTGGCTCTGAACAATTTGGCCAATCTCTCTAAGCCCATGTCCTCATCTGTAAAATGGAAATAACAAGAGTCCCACTTCCTAAATTTGTGTTCCAGTCGGATGACAGAGATTATGCCCAGTCAATAGCCGAGAGCCAGGACTCAATGTACACAGCCCACAGGAGTCCACACACTTCTCTTTCTAAGCCTTTTGGGGTTCACGGAAAGGATGGAGGGAGAGTTTTCTCTGTTCTGATCTATGAAATATGTTTCTGGCAGCCAAATAAATCATCATAGTCTAGAAAATGTTTTCAGTCTTATTGTTGGTGCTTAGAATTGCTTGCGATGCTCCATGTCCATTTGGATTGGGACAAAGGAACCAGATGGAGCGTCCGAAAATACACACATAAACAGAAGGCCTCGGTCGTTTACCTCATTAAAGTGTTTCACAGACACCGAAGGCGTGTCTTCTAGTCCATGAAACGTTGGATAAGACTTTAGATTCACATTTTATTTCCAATGGATATGTAACAGATACACTTTGGACGTCACGATTCCTACAAAGATGTGCCAGGGGTTTTTTTTAATCTTAATATTTAATATTTTGAAAGAAGAGGAGAAAATCAAACGGAAAGGTTAGTAGCTTAAATGTCATTCAATAATTATTTCAGGGACGGTATTGAGAGGTCTCAGACACCTATTTTGCTAATGTCCAAAAAGCCTTAACAAAGAACATGTACCTGCCCTCTGTCCTTTTCAAGGAGTTTTCACATTCTTGATTTTGTCTAATATTCATAACAGGCTTGTGGACTAAATAGACTATTATATCCCAATGTTAGGGAAGAGAAAACTGAGTCATAGAGAGATTAAATAGCTTAGTTTAGTCATATACCTGGACGATGCTGAAAACAGAATCAGACTCCCAGTGTTTATCGCCTTTCATCTTGAAACTTGGAGCCGCTAATGTGTGATAAATCTGAAAATATGCTTTTTCTCTCCTCTCTTCTTGAGCTTATGCGACTCTTGGGTTTTGGAGAAAAGCATAAGTAATGGATATAATGGAAACATGTTGGATAAACAGCATCTGTGAAGTAGACAATTTTGATCAACCCATCGCCTGGCATTACTTCTCCTCTTTTTTTTTTTCATCTTCTTCAGGGTTCGTGTCTTATATTTCTTAGCACTTTCAAAGCATTCACCACAAGAGAGTTTAGTTTAATAAAGCATATTTTAAAATTTATTTTAGTATGTATTTTAAACATTTTTTCTAAAGTCACACACATGGTTAAACATCAAATAGAACAAAAGCATTTATAAATGACCATCCTTGTCACCTTTCATTGTTTTTTAATGATAGTTAATTACATATTTCTAAATAAGTTGTTATGCTGCTATTTATGGATCCATGAATTTTATAAATTACCTATCGATTTTCTGCTATGATAGATAGGATTTGCTTCCACTTAAACTACTTCACCTTTCTTCCCCTACTATAAATATTCCTTACGTATCTTCTTTCCTTGTTCTTTCAATTAAAGATAAGATCCAAATCCCAGTCATCAGCTTTGCTCCCTCTTCTGCTTCCCAATTTCTATTACCTGTGCTTTTACATTATGATCAAGACTGATAGTATTCATGTTCTGATGAACAATTACCACATATCATCACATCAAAGATGCTATTGAAAGTAAAATGCATCATTTTATTTGCTACTGAGAAAGAAAAAAGACATTGTTAATTCTAATTTTAAAGCACCATAAGTCAAAAGACATAGTTTCAAAAATGTTACAAAATATATCGTGTAACTCCCAGACATTGCTGATGATATTATAAAATGATGCAGCTGCTTTGAAAAAAAGTTTGGTAATTCCTAAAAATGTTAAATATTAGAGTTACCATGTCACTCCACAATTATAGCACTAAGTATTTAACCAAGAAAAATTAAAACTTGTGTCCACACAAAAACTTGTACATAAACCTTCATAGCCATAATATTTACAATAGCCCAAAAGGGGCTACTGTAACACATATCAGTGGACAAACTGAGAAACAAAAGATTGTGTATTCATGCAGTAGAATATTATTTGGCCATAAAAAAGGAATGACATACTGATACATGCTACTTTAGAGCCCGAGAAGCAGCACTGTGGTGAGTTCTCTAGGGTTTTGTTTGTTTGTTTATTTTGTTTTGTTTTGTTTTAATTTTTTTGTTTTTTTTTTGTTTTTGTCTCACATTCCTAAATATGGAGATGAAGAAACTAGCAACCTAGAAATGCAAATAGAAACAGACTTTTAAAACCTCAACGAAAAGATAACTATATTATAAATGGAGATGGTAATAGGGCATAAAGATAGGCAAGATTCCTGTACTTTGCTGGAACTGGCAAAATGATAACACCAGTAGACTGTGATAAGTTTTGTGTATATAATGTAATACCTATAGCAACACTGATAAAGTTATACAAAAAAATACCCTAAAAATACTATAGATAATCACAATGAAATTCTGAATGTTCAAGTAACTCACAAGAGATAAGAAAAAGAAAATAGAGAAATAAAAAACAGAACAAGCAGAAAAAAACAAAAATAAAAAAACATACTTAAGCCCTTATAAATCAATAATTATATTAAATGCAAGAGATCTAAATACACCAATTAAAACACAGAGATTGGCAAAATGGATTCAAAAATATAACTCGATATATACTGTCTACAAGAAACTCATTTCAAATATAATAACATAGACATTTACAGTAAAAGGCTGGAAAAGATATAGTATATAAACATTAATAAAAGGAATGTCAATATTAATACCAGAAAAAGTAGATATCATAGCAAAAAAGAAAAAAGAATACCCGAAACAGATATGGACATTATATAAAGATAAAAGTGTTCATCAAACAAGAAGACATAGCAAGCCTAAATATGTTAGCACCAAACAATAGAGCTGCAAAATATGTAAAGAACTTGATAGAAATTTAAAAAGTAGACAAATCTACAATTATAGTTGAGACCTCACCTCTCACTCAACAATCACTCAACGGTTAGACAGAAAATTAGCAAGGGTATAGAAGGACACAGCACTATCAACCAAAAAGATCTAGTCAACATTTATAGAACACTCCATCCAACAATAGCAAAATACACATTTTTTTCAGGTGCCCATGGAGCATATTCCAAGATCAGTTCCAGGGCCATATAACAACCTTTGAGTAATTAAAAAGAGTTGAAATCACGTGGAGTATATTCTCCAACCATAATGGAATGAAATTAGATATCATTAACAGAAGGATAATGAGAAAATCTCCAAACAATTGGAAACTCAGCACGTTTCTAAATAATCCATGGGTCAAAGAGAAAGTGTCAAGGGAATAAAAAGAATAATATAACATATCAAAAATTTGTGGTCCACAGCTAAAGCAGTGCTGAGAAAGAAATTTATAGCATTAGATGCATGCATTAGGAAACAGTAAAAAGATTAATATCAATAATCTAAGCTCCTATTACAAAAGGCTAGAAAAAGAAGAACAAAATAAACCCAAAGCAAGTAGAAAGAAGGAAATAATAAATATAACAGTGGAAACCAATGAAACTTAATACAGGAAAATAATAGAGACAATAATGAAACAAATAACTGGTTCTTTGAAAAGATAAATCAAATTGACATACCTCTGATAAGACTGATAAAGGAAAAGAGAAAGAAGCCACAAATTACCAGCATTAGAAATGAAACAGGGGTATCCTTACAGACCCTGCAGACATTAAGATGATAAAGGAATGTTATAAACAACTCTATACACATAAATTTGACAACTTGGATGAAATGGGCCACTTTTTGAAAAACACAAACTACCACAACTCATTCCACGTGAAAGAGATAATGTAAATAGCTCAATAGCTATTAAGGAAATTGAATTTGTAACATAAAACTCATAAAAAAGGAACCTCCAGACCCAGAGAGTTTCCCTGAAGAATTCTAATAAACATTTATAGAAGAAACAACACGAAATCTACAAAGTATCTTCCAGAAAATGGAAGAGGAGGGGAAACTACCAATTCATTTTTAGAAGCTGGTATCACCCTGATTCCCTAAAGCCAAAACGAGAGAAAAACAAGAAAAGTGCAGACCAATATCCCTCATGAATATAGACACAAAATTCCTTAACAAAATATTAGCCCACAGAATTTGGCAATATGTAGAAAGAATTATGCCCCTGACCAAGTGGGGTTTACTCCAAGAATATAATTTTAGAAAATCAATCAGTATAATCTATCATATTAACAGACTAAAGAATAAAACCACATAATTATATCAATTGCCAAAAAAAAAAAAAAAGGCGTTTGACAAGATTCAACACTCATTTTTTTATTCAGGAAAAATATCTCTCAGAAAAATAGGAATAAAAAGAAACTTACATAATCTAATAGAACATTCAGATTCTGTCAGAATGTCTATTCTCACCCCTCTTATTCAGCATAGTGCTCCAAGTTCCAGCAAATGTAGTAAGGCAAGAAACAGAAATAAACTGTTCTTATTTGAAGATGACAGGGTTGTCTATGCAGGAAACTACAAAAAAAAAATGTTTTCTAGAACTAATAAGTTCAGCAAGGTTGCAGGAAACAAGATTATTCTAAAATTTATATGGAAAAACAAAGAAACTAGAAGAGCTAAAACTCTTTGAAAAAGAGAGAAAAAGTGGGAGGAATCAGTCTACCTGATTTCAAGATTTATCATATAGCTACAGTAATTAACAATTGTGGTATTTATGGAGGGATACACATAATGACCTATAGAACAAAAAAGAGAACTCAGAAATAAACTCACAACAATACACCTAACTTATTTTGATAAGGATGCAAAAGCAACTTGATAAAGAAAAGATAACCCTTTCAACAAAAGATGCTGGAGAAAATGAAGCTAAAAAAATAATAATAATAATTAAAAGGAAGCTCAATCTAAGTCTCATACTTTATACAGAACACAACTCAAAATAAACTCCAGATTTAACTATAAGAAAATATAAGAAAATAGGAGGTTGTCTTTGGGATTTAGGGTTACAAGAGTTCTAAGACTTGGTACCAAAAGCATGATCCATAAAGAAAAAGTTCTTTATCAAAATGAATAACTTTTGCTCTGTGAAAGACCCTGATAAGTATATAAAAATGTAAGCTACTGAAGATGGGAAAATATTTGCAAACCATGTATCTGACAAAGGACTAGAATAAAGAACTTCAAAACTCAATAGTGAAAAAAGTAATCCAATTAGAAAATGATGGGCAATAGATATAAATCGATGTTTCACTGAAGAGGTCATACAGATAGAAATAAGCATATGAAAAGATGTTCAACATCATTAGCCATCAGGAAGATGCAAATTAAAACAAATGAGATATCACTACAAATCTATCAGATGGCTAAAATGAAAAACAGTGATAACACCAAATCCTGGCGAAGATGTGTGGAAACTGGATCATTCATCCATTGAAGGCAGGAATGTAAAATGGGACAGCCACTCTGGAAAACTGTTTGCCAATTTCTTTAAAAATTAAACATGCAGCTACCATATAACTCAGCAAGGGCACTGGGCATTTATCCCAGTGGGCATCTATGTTCCCACAAAAATCCATACACAGATGTTTACAAACGTTTTATTTATAATGGCCAAAAGCTCAGATGTCCTTTGATCGTTAAACAAACTGGCACATCTATACCATGAAATACTGCCTGGCAATAAAAAGGAATAAACGATATGTATGAACAACCTGTATGAATCTCTAGAGAATTATTTTGAGTAAGAAAAGCCAATCTTCAAAGGTTACATACTGTATGTTTCCATTTATCTGACATTCTTGAAATGATAAAATGGCAATTACATTGTGGAAATCGTGATTACAACAGAGTAGGGTTAAGGAGGGGCAGTTGGTGTGACATGAGGCATTCTTGTGGTGACAGAGATGTTTGGTATTTTGTTTGTATTGATCTCCTATTGTGTACATAGTTTTGCAAGATGTTACATTGGAGTAAACTGGTTCTCTGTATTCATACAATTCTGTGTGAATTTATATTATCTTGAAATAAAAAGTTTAACTTAAAGAAACGAGAATGGTACTGAAATGATTTAACTCGGGAAGCACCATCCTACAATAGTTGGCATCAGAAAGTCATCATCGCCGTTCCCTGATTGCCCATCAAAATATTTCAGAGGGTCCGAGGAGTGAGATTCAATCAGAACCGTTCACCTTTCAAAAACCGATGAGAAGTTAGTTCAAGTCGCTCATGTGAATACTTAGAACTTCACTCGTCGAAGCCAGTGTGACAGGAGAGCCAGATGCAAATCATGGGGCTGCTTTCTGTGGGTCGGAGGGCTATGTTCTTGCACCTGAAATGGTGCCCAGAATGAAACACTGGGAAGCAGACAGCAGGCAAAGGGCTGGCTGACATTCGGTGACGGACATTTGACAGTGAGTGTGTTAACAAGTTGCCAGAAATGAGGCATTGCAGAGGACACGGGGATGGAACCCCCAGATGTCTGAGCAACAGACCGAAGAGCCTGGGGAATTGTGCTGCCGTTCATCCAGAAAGATAAGAAGTCCGTGGACGGGGACATGAAATGGTTTCACGGTCTCCTAAACTGCTCCATCTGTGGCTGCTGTGGCTGCGGCTGCGTCCAATCGCAGACGGCCAAGTCTGGGAGGCAGAAGGCAGCAGGCTGAGATGCTAACGGGCTTGATGGGATTAGCTGTGTTACAGAGGGCAGAGCAGCCCAACAGTGGGACGGGAGCCATGCTGAAAAATGCTGCCGCCTTTTTTTTTTTTCCTTGGGGCCAGAAGTTCTCCCCGTCCCAGACACATGGCCCCAGTTCAAAGCATTTAACCCATAGTGGGTTTTGCTTGCCTTGTGTGTGGAGCTGGCATCCCCAGATTCTGGAGGCCGATGCTGAAGCCAGTAGCATTGGAAGAAAGCCCCGAGAACTGATAGCGAGTGGCTCTTATTTGCAAAGCTTTTGAGGAAAGGTGTTAAAGGACAGAATTGATGAAGTGTCTCTCCCGATAGCTCTCAGAGCAATTGAACATTCTGGACCATCACTTCCCACCCACACTGACTGCCTGGTGCTTGTTAGTGACCATCATGCTGGTTTTGCTTCTCTGCTGCATGAATTTCAGGCTGGACTGGGTGATTATCTCAAGAGCAAAACCGAGAGACACATGAAGATCAGGTAGGCGAGGTCCACCCCTCCCTGACAGGTTACAAACCACAGAGGTCAAACGTCAGGGCTGAGACTTTGTCTCCCTGAGAAGGTATTTCTTCCTCTTGTCTGCTGGAGAAAATGACACCGAGAAGAGGCATAAAGACTTTTCTCGTTGCTCAAAGAGAAAAGATGATGCGTGGAAAGCGTGGTGAAGAGGGGGTGGCAGAACGGCGAGTCCTAGAGATGCTGGCAGGGCTGGAGAGGCGAGTGGCCGGAGGGGGCAATCGAATGATTCTACATAGATAAGCGTTTCTCAATTTTAATAGACGTGCATAGCACCTAATGACCTCATTAAGACCAGCTTCTCACTCAGTAAGTCTAGGGTGGGGCCCGCGATCCTGCACATCCAATGAGCTCCCAGGTGATGCTAGTGGTTCAGGGACCACAACTCTGAGAAGCAAGCCATTGAGTTGGTACCAGAAAGGACATTTTCATTTCTTCATCAAACACCTATCTGTGCTAAGGGTTTTCCACGCATCATCTTTTCTATTTGAGCCATGAGAAAATTAAAGCTCAGAGAAAATTTTGGTCACTCGCCGTTATGGGCTAAATTGTGTCTCTCCAAATTCATGTGTAGAAGTCCAAACCCTCAATACCTCAAGATGAGACTGTATTTGGAGACAGGGTCTTTGAAGAGGCAATTAGGTCAAAAGGAGGTCATTAGGGTTGGCCCTAATCCAACATGACTGGCATTCTTGTGCAGAGAGGAGATTGGGACACAGACTCACACAGAAGGAAAAGCATGTGAGGACACAGGGAGAAGGCAGCCAACTGTAGCCCGGGAGAGGCCTTAGAAAGGACCAACCCTGCCAACACCTTGATCTTGGACTTCTAGCCTCTAGAATTACCAGAAAATATAAATTCCTGTTGTTCAAGCCACCCAGATTTTCATACTCTATAAGCCCTAGCAAAATAATACACCAAGAGATGAGGAAGAACATTCCAGAGCAATAGAACAAATAAGCTAAGGCTCAGAGTAAGAGAGAACTTCATGCTTCAGGAATCTGAAAGCAAACCTGAGAGGCCGGAAGGTGGGGTCGGTGTGGTGGAGGCAGGAGAGGAAGCTGGAGAGACACAGCGGCCCTGTGAGCACAGGAAGCGTCCTGCCTTTCTCAAAGGGGCAGTGAGACGCCACGGAAGGGCTCCAGGTAGGCTGCAGAGTGGCGAATCCCTCGGGAGGACTGAGTCCCTTAGGCTGTTCCCGTGAATCAGGAGGGGAGCAGGAAAGACAGCAATGGAAGCCTGCCGACTTCCAGAAGGACAGACAGACATCATCATTATGAATACTTCCTGGGATTGGGGAGGAAGAGCAGGGCTTCTCTGCATCCTAGACACGATGGACACATAAATCTCCATTGCGGGGCTGTCCTGTGCCCTATAGGATGTTGATCAGCATCCCTGGCCTTGTTCCCACTACGTGCCAGGAGCATCCACTCCCAACCCAGAAGTAAGGACCAAAAATGTCTTCGGATGTTGTAACAGGTCCTCTGGAAGATGCGAAACCAACCCCTGGTGCAGAATTACTGAGGTAGACTGGAGCGATGATGAAGCAGTCAGTGGTCCCTCAGCCCAGCAGCAGCAGCAGAGAACGTGTTAGAAATGCAGATTATCAGGCCCCGCCCATGCGCTGAGTCAGAAACGGTGGGGGTGGGAACCACTTACTGGCATTTGAATGAGCCCTCCATGATGGCCAGGTGATCAGACTCTCCGGACCAGGTACGAAGGGAAGTTCCTGGGTGCCAGGGAGAGGGCTTACGAGTCCTCTTCACTTTGAGAAACGGGAGCCCGCATCATGGTGCCCCCAGCAGTGCCTCCTCTCCAATGGTTCTCTCTGTGCTGTGACACCCCTGCAGGTTCAGAAATGGTTAAAACTGGAGTCCTTACCTTCGGGAGTTAAAATCCTGTGGCTCGTTATTATTAAGCATTTTTTCTTCCCTGATAGACTGGAGGAGCGAACATGTGTCGAGTGCTCGTTGTGTGCCAGGAATGTCTACTCAATCTTTACAACTGTCAGCAGCCTCAGTTAACAGGTGATGGATCCCGGCTCACGGGGGAGACGAAGGAGCCAGCAGTCAGGGGGCTGCCAGGCAGGCGGCGTTCAGATGCAGGGCCCTCTGACCCCAGCAAGTTTAGGCTTTTGTTTACAGGATGCCGTGCGTAAACGATACTTACTCCCAACGGGGAGACATGTCATAACAATGAGCTCAGTCCGTCGGTAAGGACGCATATAATGAGGCATAGCACGAGAAAATACAGCTCTGCAGCTGGACGTAAAATCGGGTCTAACAGGACTCGGTGATTTGTGGTATCCGATGTAATGCCACCGTGTTACAAACCAGGTGTCACAGTGAGGATCAGGCCACATAACTCAACGTGATGGCCGAAACGTCCCGAGAGGACGCGGTTTCATGTAAGATACACACACGCAGAAAAAGAACTGTATCGGCAGCAACTGTGTTCATTTGGATGGTAGCTGGATGAGGGGATGGTGTAGAGAAAGGGGCCCCCGCCAGAGCCTGCAGGAAAGCTGGCCAGGCAAGGAAGTTAGAAACACGCAGGACAAAATGTATCGCTGGGCTGTCAACTACCATAAGAGCCAGCGTTTATGTGTGGCAGGCTATGCACTATCAATAGATGTCCCCTATGAACAATCAGTATGTTATAACAACCTAGAGAATGAGCCCCATTTTACCGATGACCCGAGAGTTAAGGGGATGGCCCGTGGGTGCACAGCTGAAGCATGGCGGAGTTGAGATTCAAAAGAACAATGTCTGCTTTCAAAGCCCAGAGCTGCAGGCCCTCCACTCCAATCAGGCCGAGGTCTCCTCCAGCGCCTAGCACGCACGCAGTAGGTGCACACGTGCAGAATAAATGAAGGACTGTGTGATATCTATGAGCCGATTCCACAGGTAGGAGAGATTTTGATCAGAGGACTTTGCTTGTCAGATGTCCACAACTCTGTTCTGTTTGGCCCATAGAACGTCAGCTCACATCACATTAAAAAATAAAATAAAGTTACGACATCGACATATTGGCATATTCCCCATAAAAAGCCAGATTTCCTGTGTCATCGGAAAGATTGGGAAATGTAGCAACGTTAGACCCACTTGGCAAGCATCTGTCTCCTGGAGCAGCACCTCCCACCACTCCCTACGGCCTCTCTGAGACCAAGTTCAAGTCCTGCATTCGGGTCCGTAGCTCTCCGTCGCCGCGGAAATGATGATATTCCACGACACGGAGAGAAGTTTGTGATATGTTGTGAATTTGAAAAATCAGCTTCTGATACATAATATGGTCTCATCATGGTTTCATATAAGATTCACACACACTGAAAAAGAACTGGAAAGGCATAAGCCTATGATAATTGTGGTGGTTATCTGTGGTTCTGGGAGCATAGCATGAAATATTTTTAGTTTTCTTGGTAATTTTCTGTTTTCAAATTTTTAAGCAATCATATTGTTCTAAGCAGAAAATAAATAACTATTATAAATAAACACACACACACACACACACACAAACACACACACACAAAAATTGTATTTGGGTTATTTGCTTCCCAGGATAATTAAGGAAAGAGTGAAATGTTTATTATACCATCTCTATCACATGCAGGAAAACAATAGACTGACGGGACCACACCTTTCAAGAAAATCTGGAACTGTGCAGTTGAAATATATCCTGTGTTTAATATATTAATTCCAGTTTGTCTGTGTCAAAAGCATATGTCTTACCCAGATGGCTTCGTTCATCTTCATTTCCAACTTGATCTCTCTACATGGGTCTGATTTTCAGCCCCTGGTCTAAGCAGTTGATTTCAGCAACACGATGGCATGTGAGGTCTCGTCAATGGGAGGTGTGGTCTCTTTATGTAAGCAATCAGGGTGACTTATACCAAATAAGAGCCAGTCATCTGGTTGCTCCTCTATATGAATTTAAGGATTCCTAGGGATTTAAGGATTTAGATCTTGAAACTGTCAGTAATGTACTGCATTTCTGTTTTAGAGAAGAAACCTATTTTAAGACAGTGATAATTAAACAACAAACATTACCCTATATTGGGCTAGCTGCCATGAGCCAGGATATTTAGTAAGTTTTATACATATGCTAAAGCATTCCTTGTAATTATCACCATCACCCTGAAATATAGGTAGTGTTTAATCTCAACTTTTTCAGCAAAGTAGTTGAGGATCAGTCAAGGTTACGATGTAAACTCAGATCTAAGTGCAAAGCCCAGATTCTTTTCACCGCATCTTATTACTTTGACTCTGTCTGATGGTAATACAGCCTTTATCTTCTTAATTTTTTGTTTTCTTCTTTTAGTTTTTCCCTGAGGCTTACTCGCTGATTTTTCTTTTATTTGTAACCTTTATTTATCCTTTAAGACACTTAACAGGCCACATAACTAGGATGGTTAAGACGACAATTTTTACAAGGACTTTTTGCCTTATAATAGAGACCATATTTATATTTCTTGTCATACTGACACCCTGTGTATTTATGTGTGTTTGTTCTCCCTTTTACTTCTTTTGTACCTCCGCAGAGTGAAACGTGTCAGAAGCCTGTACGTAGTACAAAGGAAATGAACAATTGTGGACCCAGCGAAGGCTCAGCATCAATTGAGAGAAAGGATTTTAAGTTAAACAAAGTTGGGCTGTTCATTCCTTAGCTCTTGGGACCTGCAAAGATGAGGTAGCCTGGGGTTTCCATCTTTTTCTTATTCTCTCCTCTAAAGTGGTTGAAAAGGTTTCTTTTCCAGAAAACTGAATAGATATGGTTGA
>PVKZ01001586.1:0-60825 GCA_004027375.1 Macroglossus sobrinus
CTATATTCTACTTAGGGATGGTCTATCTGCATGAAAGCTCAAAGTGCATTGCAAGTAACAAATGGAGCTAATGACTTAGTTGACAGATTCCAACATTTCTATACTTTAATTTGTAACAAAAAATGAGAAAATTATGCTAGGAACAACAATGGTTTAATTATATTTATCAGTGTTAGATGACTAGGGACTCAAATAAATGATGCCCCGATGTAAAAATAAGTGGATAATTAGTAGATAATTTTTCCTGTCACCTAATTCACTTAATTTTCTCTTTTAAGAATAAGGAAACTTTCTGTGAACTGGCTACCCAATTAAATAATTCCCAATTACTTTCAACCCCTACAAAAAAAATATGGAAAAAGAGGGTATTAGTTATTGGGCTAGCAACTCAATATACAAAATTTATATGTTTAATTTAAATGTGGTAGAATAAAACAATAGACTTTTCTTGAAAAGCCATGTTCTCACAAATGCTTAATAAAGTTATATTTTTTATTAAATAGTTCTCTATTTTAATTTCACAAAAGGCATTTGCTCCTTAAACCCATGATTTTTTTTTTGTAAATCAAAAACTCAATTTTCATAATGTAAAATCCCTGATTTATGCTTTCCCCTATATATTTGATTTATTTTACCCTTACATACCTCCTTTCAACAAATACTGATTGAGGCTGGACTATGTGCAATTGATGTTGTAAGAGTTGGGGGTACAATAGTGAATAAATGGATATAGTCTTCTCTTCTCCAACAGTTAGTCTGCTGGCAAAGTAAATCATTAAATAAGCAATACTATGAAGAACAATATGTGTATAGTAGAAGAAATCCTGACAATGTCGAGTGTCTTCTTTTGCTTCACGTTGAGGGTATGTGTACCCATCTCTGTCCTTAACTTGGTAGCATATAGAAAAAGTTTTAAATTACATAATGCAAGCAATAGGTATGTTAGAATATTCAAAGAGAGAGATTGGGGTGCTTAATTTATGTTAACCAAAGTATATCTGCTGATACCTATTTAAATTTTAATATTTTCTTTTATAGCAAAGTACTTATGTATTATGTAGACCAAACTGTCATAAAATAATCATCAATATTATTGTTTATATATAGCAATACTCATTCCTTTTAAATGTATTTACTAACTCCAACATTTATGTGTCTCCAAATATTACATTGCCACTAGTATCCTTCTTATGTTCGTGGTAAAAGTAAAAATGAAAATAGAAAGCTATAGAGTTGCTATATACTTGCAACAATTTTGCAATTTAAATAAATTTAACAGTGTAATCTAAAAGATACTGTGCAAATTAAATGCTATTTTGGAACATTAGTACTCTGAGTAGATATTCAAATTGCACAATATATCTAAGTAAGCTTCATTTATTTATAAGGCTTATGGAAATTTACCTGAACTTTTCAAATTATTATGTTTCAAAAAATTAAAGATTGACATTAAGACAGTCTGATTAAAGAATTTAATAAAATAAGTGAAATAAGAACATACTGTACTTAATGTTATAGGGCTCTATCACTTTGACATCATTAAGTATGCTTATATATTTGATTTAGTGCTATAATTTCTGCAAATTATGTTTGATTCATAGTAAACACCTTTTTTTTCATTTTAACATTAGCAAAATTAGCCTTGACCGAACATTTGCATCATACTAAAAATTGCCTACTTAATTTTCACCAATCTTCCTTTTTCTTATTTCCATTTTATTGCATCTTATTCCCTTTAGCAGGGTATTTTTTTGATAGCGTTTGAGATTAGAGACTGCTTTTCAGTCATTGACCATCGCATCTTTATGTTTAAGTATTTACAGAGATGAATATTGCATTGATTTTTTTCATAACCTGGACCTTTCTCTTGCTACTCTGATCTCGCCTGCACATCAGACTCCCACACACATATACACAGTAACAGTAGAAGAAATGAACACAGCTTATGCCAAGAGTGCTTTGAAATATATGCAAAGTTTTCTGTATATTAAAATATATTTTAAAATTACTTATTTCATCCGGCAGTCTGATTTTCGGAGAGATAGCAACTTTAAATTAGGGAGACAAAAGTTACCAAAAGTATATGATGCTAACATTAAACTCAAAGAAGTACTGAAATTTTCTTTATTTTTCTTATCCAGCCAAGTCAGGAGCATAGACATATTTTATAATGTCTGACATTAATTTCAGGGGGAAAAGTACAAAAAGAAACCGATAAAACTTTGAAAAAATAAATGGTAAATTATTCTGATTTTTTTTAACTTCTTATAATTCATGTGATTGGTTGACTGATGAAAATGATCATACTGGTTGAGAGTATTAGATAATTAGATGGTTATGATGAATTTGAGGCTACTGAAGGCTGCAGTTACCACTCAAGTAGCTCCAAACTGTTGTATATCAATCTGTTTTCTACCAAATAACAGAATGCTTTTTGTTATTATTAAAAATAAATTAAATTTTCTGATGCCATTTTTTTAAAGAGCTTTGTTTTAAAGAGATTAAATTGCATCCATATATTTGCTTCTAAAAATTATACAAAAAAATGGTATTGGAAAAATTACAGTACAAGAATTTCTAAGTGTGAAGAAAAAATGTTGTGGAGGGGCTTACTTCCTAAGAAACTTTGAGTTTTAGAAATTTTCTGGAAGGATATAAGGTGTGTTAATCAATTTGTAATTTTTATTAGGCTTTCTAGAATAAAGTAAAGGGTTACCAAGCTTGACTGCTATATTTTAATATTCCTTTTCCCACTACAAGGTAGTCCTAGTTGAAAATTTTTCTTTCTGTTTATGTAATTTTTCAACAACAGAGATGATATTTAGGAGTCAGATGGGAACATAGAACCATAATCATGGCATAAGAATTCACTACTCATTCCAATTATTCATTTTTTTGAGTTTCTCCATCAACAAAGAGATGCAATAACAGTGATTCTAAAATCTCATTAGGCTCACTGTAGAGTTGAACTTAATGCTCAAAGCTAGAAATTATGCTAGAAACAAATCAAGGCAACTTTACTATTTTCTTCTGCCATTGTTTTAGCAATGTTTACATCACCAAAAACAATGCTTTTGTATTGGAATTTTTATTTCCTGACTAGTAGGGGAGATGTCATAGTTATTCCCAACCTGGAATCTTTAGAGAATAAAGTTTCTTTCAATCATCATTTATCTCTGTTGAAACATAATTGGCAGAAGTAACAAAGAAAAAAAAGTGAACACAGTAGACGTAGAGTAAGTGGTAGATAAATTCAGAATGTGATGATCCGAGGCACTAAATGGCAAAGTCCTTCTAATCATTAGTATTTTCCATATTGTGAAAAGAGTGATTCCAAGGATAAAGTCCTTTAGGGACAAAGCAAAGATGATAAGTTTATCAAGATAAGGACAGGTGTAAAAATAGAAGTGGAATAATACACCCCAAGGAAAAAGGCCTCAAAGTTTCAATACTTAAAAAAAAAAAGTAACAAATGAAAAATGTGTTTTTGTGAATATTATGTTTCCTGCCCACAGATATACTTTCTGGGGAGAGTCTAAAAATTTATAAGGCATTTATCAATTTTATGATACGAGCAAATATGATTATTATTTTTCTATTTGACATATTGTTTCCTATTAATTTTCATATTTTTCATTCTTTCCTGTTCAATAGTATTAAGTTGTAAAATGGCTTTAAACCCAAGTAAGAGCTTGTTTTGACTAGTAAATATCCTATACCGAAGATGATGTAATAAAAAATAATATAGTATTCTGCATCATAACTCAAAGGTTTTTAATAAAACATAAAGCTATTTAAAGAGGTTATCATATATATATCTATAAATATATTTTAAAATCACATGCTATGTCTTCTTGTTTACAATCTCACATTCATTAAAATGGAAAACTTCCAAGTTTAAAATTAGCTTTGGTGTATTCACAGAGGGCAATCTCTATAGTCCTATTTGAACATCTGAACATCAGGATGCAAAGATGCATCCTTCCTCCTTTCTATCTTTCATTCTACTCTGAATCTTATTTCAATTAGACTAGATCTTAGTACTTGAAATTTACTAATCTTCAAGTGTACAGTATGGAAAATACAGCATTGAGAAACAGTTCTTTAGGAGCCTCATGTAATAAGCTGAGGCTTCAGCTGTGTTCAGAGACAGTTGGATGTCCTGTAAGATGAAGGTGTGGATGGGACTTGTTTCCTCTCCTGAGAAGAGATAAGCAAGCTGAAATGTCTACCTCTCTTCAAAGATAATTAATATGCTATTCCATTGAACAGGCTAGTTTTTAAATCTCTGTTTAATAACTTGTATCCATCGAATTTTTCATTATTGTTACTGCAGATACAATCTCAATACTTTCATTTACAAGTTTTGTTTGTTTCAGGGATATCTCTCACTGCCACCCGCCCCCACCAGAAGCAAATCAAATCTCTAATATATCAAAATACTTAAGAAATTCTGAGATATTCATTCAAATGAGATAATACAAAATCGAGATGGGTGACTCATCATTTTGGCAATGAAAAGTTAGAATAGTTAAATGTTTTTAAAATTCCTGTCATGATCTGTCATCATTTCTTTTCAATCATTGCTTTGTGCAAATAAAGAATGAGAATGGAAGGAGCTGTGGATCGAATATCCGAAGTCAAAGGTACTGTACGGTGTGAACTTGGGCAAGTCCCTTACTCTCTCTCCCTCCACATATAAAATAGGCACAATAAGAAATTGAGTTTTTACTTCTGTCTCATGGAATTTTAGGATCAAATAAGGTAATGAATTTATAACTATTTCGGCAAGCAGTTACTACTATTCAACTATAAATACTGCCGAGTCATTTGGTTTTGTTTGAGGAGACTCTAAATTACAACCACTAGGTGGCGCAACCTCATTGCACTCTCCCAGTGGGCCTGTTATAGACTGCCAGACAGTTGGTCCTTTCTGATGGGAGACTGCTGACTTCGTTGAAACTAAAGTGACCTTCCTTTGTGTATGCTATTATTAACTTAGGAGGCATCTGTGTCTGCTTCATCTTATCAGATAAAGAGCATTATTAATAACCGTGAAAGATGTGCCCCAAGTGGCACAATCTCCTCCAATTCTAGGCTTAACAGGCAACTTAAAAATACTCACTTTTAAAAATGGAGGGATCAGCAGAGCAAATTTAATCTCTTTATAATTTAGAGTACATTGCCGAGTTTGCTTTTTTAATCTGTAGTTCACCTCCCTTTAAGTTCTATCATTTAAGAACCAAAGTAACTCACAAGTATCAGCAACATGGGATTACATTTTCAAATGACAAGGTGACTTTAGAAGCTAGGGCCTGACCTATATCTATATCACTGTTCTTAGAATCATTATTTTAGTATGGACTCTAGGACACAGAACACTAAAAAATACAAAGTTTTCTGAAAGAAAGTCTGTTTTATAAAAAATAAATAAATCTTTTTTGCTATCTCAGGTTTAGTGCAGCTTTCTTTTTAAATACCACTTGACATAGCATAACAGGTTTTTTTTTCCCCAAGAATTCTCCAGGTATTTTTTTCCTGTGACTGATCAACTTCTTATGCAAAAAAGTTTTATTTGCAACTAAAGAGAATTGGATAAAAGTAAATATATACAGTGTTCCGAAAATATGCCTCATGGGGTAAATAATGTATATGACATAGTTAACACTATAACCCAGGAGTCAAGTGTAAATGTTTGGCCAAGGAAACATCTGATTTAATCATTTTAAACAAAAGTATAACTTGAGAAAAAACAATAACTGCACCATCAGTACATTTAAAAATCTATGTAAATTTTGTTGTATACCATATACACCAAAGAGTAATCTTGACAAATGTTTTTGGTATAAAAAGAACACAGCTTATATATTCACGTTTCTCAATGATTTAGTCTCCAGATTCAAGATACCAAAGTCCCTATATAAAAATCTGAATATCTACGTGAAAAATGAAAATTGAAAATTTTCAGATAGTGCCATGGAGAGTTACAAAGTTAATTCATAGCTGGTAATATAATTTATAAAACATTTAAAAAATACTATTAAGAGAAAGAAAATGCAAAGGATAAACTGGAAGAAATATTTACAAAACACCTATCTGTAAAGGACTTGTATCCAAAGTATACAAAGAATTCTAAGAAAACAAACAGCCCATTTAAATAATGGGCAAAAAAATCTGAACAGGCTGCTCAGCAAAGAAGATAATCAGAGGGTAAATAAGCATATGAAAAAATGCTCAACATCATATGTCATTAGGGATTGCAAATTAAAACAACAAGATACCGTGAGATACCTTTTGGATTTTGATTAAAATCCAGAAACACTGACACCACCAGATACTGGCAAGGATGTAAAAAACAGTCAGTCTCATCCATTGCTAGTGGGAATGCAAGATTGTACAGCGACTTTGGAAGATAGTTTGGCACTTTTACAAGACTAAACATACATTTACATATGATCTAGCGATCACTCTCCTTGGTGTTTACCCAAATGAGTTGAAAACACATCCATACAAAAAACAGCACAGGAATGTTTATAGCAGGCTTATTCATTACTGCTCAAACTTGGAAGCAACCAAAATGTCCTACAACAAGGCAATGAGTAAACAAACTTTGGTACACACATACAATGGGATATTATTGGGGCTAAAAAGAAATGAGCTATCAAACCACAGAACGACATGGAGGAGCATTACATATGTATTGCTAAGTGAAAGAAACCAGTCTGAAAATGCTATATACTATATGATTCCGACCATATGAAATTCTAGAAATGGGAAAACTATGGAGACAGTATAAAGATCAGTGGTTGCCAAGAGTTTTTGGTTTTTTAGGAGGATGAGGTGGGGTGCAAAATAGATGAACCACAGGGGACTTTAGGGCAGTGAAAGTTTTCTGTATGATACTGGGAAGGTGGATACATGCATTATACATTATGAAAACTCATAGAATGAACAGATAGTCAACCCTAAAGTAAATATCAGAGTTTAATCATAACTAATATGTAACATATTATTTTATCAGTTGTAACAAATATACTAATGTATAATGTTAATAAATAATATGGGGCATTTTGAGGGAGAGGAATATGGGACTGTCCACTCTACTCAATTTTTCAGTAAACCTAAAATTGCTCTAAACAGCAGCTTGTTAATTAAAAAAAAAAACCCTGCTAGTTATTTTTATCATTAATAGCTTGGTATAATACACATAATTTAGAAAACATTATTATATTTCATAAACAACAGCAAATAATTTTTTCAGTATTTCTCAAATTTTCTGAGCTCAGTTTTTAAAATTAATTCCTAGATAATGTTTTAAAACATTATTTTTCCATTTTTAATATGCTATAGCGCCCAATGGCAGAATTTAGAGAATGTAATATTTGTTTGTATTATGTAATATTTACTACACACCCATAATATACATATTTTAGGTTATATTTAAAGTAATCTATTTTTATATTTTTGTTCTCTAATTTATTTCTCATAAATTTAACACACAGTCAACAGAAAGTTGCTTATAACAGATAAGTTGTCACTGATGGTGCCTTCTGACTCTGAGGCCCATGCCTCTGCTATAATAAAAGGTAGTTTGTTTTTAAAAGTATCTCATTTATGTTATTAAATTATTAAATCTTTCATGGGAGATCTGTTTAGCTTGCAATTCTGCTTTTCTAGAAGCAGCCACCACCTATACATTTATTAGTAGGGATTGTTCAATAAGCTTAAAAGAGTGCCATAGAATGCTATGCAACAATTTAAAGAGAAGTGCACTTGAGTTGTATGTATGATATTTTAATTAAGTTGAATGTTTTTAGTGTAAAGGTAACATATGGTAAAAAATAGTATCAAAGAACACATAATTTAAAAAGTCTCTCAATTTGAGATGGAGGTAGGGAAACTTGTTCACAGTTTTTGTGTACTTTTCTAGGGAGCATCTAAATTTTTCATTTCTTTCCTTTTATTTATTTTCATTTACCAGTTTATTTTAGTGATCATATGATCACATGTCAAATTACCTCAATCTTCAGAGTGAATCACTAAATACATTTAACATAATTTAACTAGTTCCTTTTAATGGATCTTTAAAATATTTCTAAAATTCTGATTTATTAATAAAGTTACAATAATCATTTTAGTATATATGTCTTTGTTTACATGAGCAAATATATCTGCAGAATAATTTCTACAAATGGAATTACCTGGCCAACATTTGAGTACATTTGCATCTTTAATAGACTTGCCAAATCTTTGAAGAGATTATGTAAATACTTATCACTGGCATTTAGAAGAATAAAAGTTACTATACTACTTTTTTTTTTTAAACAGTGAGGCCATTTAGATTTAAACTAAAGAATTCATTAATGAACATCATGAATTTTACTGCCAAGCACTTAAAGATAGCTATCAATGTAAAAAAATTTATATTACCCTATGTCATGGTTAAAAAAAGCTAAATGTGGAAATTTCATCAAACTGATTGATGTATATATAGGGTATTACTTAACTTTTATTGGAACAAAATATATATTACATTAATAGAGAAATAATTCACATAAAAGGAAAAATTATTATACTCAGTAATTAAGTATAAGAAAATAATTTAGGTCATCTGATCAACAAATTATTGGACATTTTAATTGTGGAGAATAGAGTACAAGATGAAAACAGTAGAGAAGAGAGATAAAGTTCTTTTCTGAAGAATTTATTTTAAGAAAACAGCTTCTCAGCAATGAGAAAGAGTGCAATTCTATCCCAAGCCACTTTTATTAGACCATTAGAAAAATGCTCTTGCTATTATTTTAGAATCTTGAAAGGTTCTTATTATTTTAGAATCTTGAATCTACATCTTTTCTGTTACTTGTTTTGTTTTTTTTTTTTTTTTCTGAGTAGTTGACAATTATCCAAGGAGTATGTGTGAAAGAGAACGAGACAGAAAATGTTAATATTTTCCATTTATAAAATAAAATAATTCACCCAGTTGCGATGGACTGGCTTCTACTTGACCAATGCGCTTACTGAAAATGACTAAAAAGATCAGATAAAATTTGTAAAAAATAATTGAGAAAATCACACAGCTGTGGAAGCAGTCACAACTGGAAGGGTTGTTCCCAAGTAAAAGCATTTAAATACTCTAAATATCTTTTCATACATGTTTTTTTTCCCTCCATCTATGGTGCTGAAGCAAGCTAGAAGGATTTTTTCAATTAGTGGTTGGGTGGATGAGGCACATGTTTTAAAGTCAATTAGACATGTGTTCAAATCCAGTGTCTGGCATTTATCGGCCACTTAGCATTTGACAAAAATTTTTACTTCAGTTTCTGTGTGTATAAACATAGGGAAATAATACCAAAACTGATAGACTATTAAGAAAATGGGAATAATAGAAGCATAGTTCTAAGTATTTAGAAGTGCTCCATGTATTAGCAGAAGCTGTTAAACAGCTGTGGAAACCTGTCATTAAAAATTTATCTGGAATTCAATAGTAGAAGGAGTTTCAGTCTCCTGACTACCAACTTTCCACTTTTTCTCTGCAAAATCCAGTTGCCAGGCATCCCTGGCTCTAAGGTTTAGGATCCGCCTGGAGGCTACACAGGAAGTGATTTATCAGAAGGCCCAGGGGTGCTGAGTGAGCAGGGAAGGCAACAATGGGATTTAGTTATAAGATTCCAATGTTTCGTGGCACTACTTTCTCTGTGTTCAAAAAACCTTCTCCCCTTTTAGAACTGAAATTGTATTTTCCTCTTCATGAAAAGATAGTATATTAGAATTTGAGAATAAGAAATAAAAGAAATCATAGAAAAGAGAATTACTAATTTTTCTAACCAACTGTCCTTTTTTATTGGTTGCTTTCCCTAAATAACCATATTTTATTTTTCTCAGTTTTATTGAAGTATAATTGACACATAAAGATCTTACATAGTTAAGGTGTACAACATAATGAAATGATTACCACAATCAAGCTAATTAACATATCTATCATCTCATATAGTTATCTTTTTTTCATGCATGATGAGAACATTTAAGATCTAATCTCATAGCAATTATCAAGTATACAATGCATTATTATTATTATTATATAGTCACCATATTTTAAATTGTCTTTACTTCTTTACATTTTCCCCTGCTTCATACACACTGTATATGGAAATTTCTATATCCTAAGTTTTTCTTATCCCATTCTCTTAGAAATCTTTTCTATAACTTACATATTCTTTGAAAAATAAATATGAATAACTTTAATTGTATTCATTTTTGATTGAAAATAATTTATTAAAGCACAACCTGTTGGTTTGCTAACTCTCCTTTCTGCCTTTAGTTTTGGTTGTTATGCTAATACTAATCTTTTTGTTATGCTAATGCTTTAAGTTTATAAAGCTGACGTTTCTAACATCATTCAGTTGGTTGCCCACCTATGGAAGTAGTTATCTGAATAAAAACATTTATTATTCATGTTTTGTAACATATTTAATGGGTCTATGCTTTTGAGAAAGATTATCACCAAATGTGAAACAAATAACTCCTTCTTTATGGCTGACCACACCCAAAGCGAGCCTCAGCAGTTAGATCAGTGAATGCAGCCCCTTCCCTCCCTTTGGCTGAGTGCACGGAGCAGAGAATAAACTACAAAACTTAATGACATAACAGTCCTCTTGATCCGACAGTCTGCTTTGGTATATGCCATTTGCTGACTTAGGCTCTGAGATACTCTATCTGCTTCCATATGCTGTGACATACATGTGACATTGTGACAAGACAGAAACTCTAACATGAGGTCTCCATAGAAGCTTCTTTTTCTGAAACACCTGTAATTGAAGAGCAGAACACAATACCTGTATTCAAGTACAGTTAAAAGTGCTTCTGAGTTAAATAAGTAAAACATAATGAGAACAATTCAATAAGGAGTCCATTGATGATAAATGACATGGTGTGGCTGTGTTAAACGTGAGGCCTTGAGTCATGGTTTCTCAGTTCTCTCTCATTTCCCCTTTGCAGTGGTGTCTTCTGACTTTGGTCTTTATGATCTGTTTACCCACACATTCCTCCTTAATGTTCTGCTTTGTCCTCTTACAGAAACTGTACACATTTCAGAAATAAATAAATCAGGATTTATCTAGGACAAATCTCGTTCATATTTTCAGGACATGTATGCTGATATTTGTAGATAAATGTTAGGAATTGATTGTGGTGAAAGAACAAAATAAATTTTAGCTCAACAACATGCAGTGTTCATAATGATTGCTATCTTATGTCCTGGGCCTATGAAGTCTAGTTTTTATTTATTGGAAATTGAAAATCTACCCTGTCTGGTAGAGTGTAGACACATGGTGTTAACTTAATAAATATGTGTTGACAAATGCATAAATGCTTACTTTAAAGCAGACGTTTTCTTATTGTGCAGCCAAAGTCAATGGTTTAGTTTGGTTAAGTGAATCATAAAGAAATAAATAAGTAAAAATTTTGAGTGAAAATACAATTTTATGAGTCATGGCATTGAATTCCTACCAGTTCTGATGACATGTGTTTAAAACAGTGCCTCTCAGCTTTCACTGTGTATAAAAAAATCACCTGGGATTTTGTTAAGTTTGTGATCCAGTAGTTCTGGGGGAATTCTGTATTTCTAATAAGGTGCCAGGTGATGTCAATGCCACTGGTCCAAGGACCTCACTTGGTTTCAGTACTGTGTCTGTCACATTTGGTCGCACACTAGAATCATCTGGGAAGCTAGAAAAGCTGCTGGTGCCCGTTCCCACTCCCAAAGTATTTAGATTCCATTGGTGTGCATGACAACTAGGTACTGAGGTTTCTCACGTTCCCCCAGTGGTTGTAACATACAGACATTTGAGAAGCACTGTGTGGAGAGAATCAGTTTATAAACCTCTCCTAGATTGTTCATTCCTCTCAGCCCTGTTGAATTGGCTCCAGCTGAAGTCAAGGATGTGATGTCTGATGAAGTACTGTCATCCATGAACTTGTAAAATTGGGACTGTGTGACTCTGGTTATTGCCTAATGCAGAATGGAGAATGAAGTCTACTTGACTGCTGGCTATTTTCTGACATTTGAGAAATAGATGCATTGGTCTGTGTAGAGAGTGAAAAATGAAGCTAAACCCAATAAGAGTTGATGAGATCTTGGGGCCTAGATTTTGGTTTCTCACTCTTGAGATTCAGCTACACATACTGCCTTTAGCCTCCACGAACTGTTCCTGCATCTTTGAAAGAAATTCCTCTTTGGGGTTTAACTAGCTGCTCTCAAATGATTCTTGGCTAAGATAAGAATTGATCAGTTTAAGCAACAGAGTTTGAAAGTTCCACTAATTTTTAAATTATATATAAGTAAATATGTTCGCATACTCTTCACAAATATGTACTGCCCAAATACCGTCTTTGCTGAAAAAATAGCAAAGTGAACATATGTAGGAGGAAAAATGCAAAGAAAAGGGTCAGGCACATCTTTCCTGATGACATCTGATCATTTTTATTCTATAACTATAATAGATTCTCAGCTTTTGTTGGCACCTTACCAGAGAGAGACTCTAAGGGTAAGTAAAAGTTATATGAAAAGCAAGAGAAAAACTTACAAAACTCATATTTCAACTTCATTTGATCCTCTTTATTCTCAGGCTAGAAAGGAAAGTTTCATGTTCAGATTTCCCTAAAGAAATATATTCATGCCAAAGTAGCTGGAGATAACCTGGAAAATTAAAACTGACACATGAAATTTGGTGCTATAATCATTAAAGAATTATGAACTTGTTATATTATTAGCATTATAGTATATAATTTGCAGAAGCAAAAATGCTATATATTCATAGCCCCTACCTTTGAGGAACTTCCAATACAGTCTCTTTTACTTGTGCATCATTTTACAGGTGCTGATATGTAATGAATAGGAATTAAAGATTTAAAGCCAGGTTGTCTGCATTCAAATTATAGCTCTGCCACTTTTTCTTCTGTAATCCTGGGCATCCATTTCTGCATATTTGAAACAGGGATAATAAAGGTGTCCACCTCGATGGATATTGACAGAATTAAATAATTAAATGATTTCAAATCAAGGGCTTGGAATAGTAAGTACCTCATCATTTTATTTATTACTATTATTATTATCACTATTATTTTATCCCCAATTCTATGTTTGTTTTCTCCAACTACAGTGCTGACTCTTTAAAGATAAGTTTTTAATGCTTTTTAATTTTTCACATTTTGTCACAGGGCCTCATATTGGTCTCAAGATTTAGGGGTAGCATAATGAATGTTGCTAATTAGTTAGCATTTTGGGGGGCTCACACGTAATAGTGTAACACACATGCCAAATGTATTTTTTTTCACTAAAGCATTATTCTTAAAAATATATTCATGCAAGAGAAGATTTCAGGAAAAAAAATCTTACTCGAGTATTTTCACAAATATTGTTTCCTTGCTAATAAATTGTTCCATGAGGTGATGGATCAAAGTCAACTCTGAACAATACCTGATCTATAGATTATTGTTTCAGTTTCATATTTATAAATTGCAAATCTTATGAAGAGAACTGTTATGAAATTAAAGATAATGAGAGTGCTTCCAGGAAAATGGGCTACAATAGTTTGAATGCATTCCTACTTTATCGTAAAAAATATTATATTAAAATAAATAAAACCAAATAAACTGATACATCCAAGAATATTTCATTCTAAATTATATTCTAAAATTCCCTGCCTTGCTTTTTAAATCCTAAAAGCATTTGTAGTACTGCATAAACAAGCCATGTTCTCATCAGTTTAGCTTCAGGCTATGTCATCTAGGGCAGGTTATAATTTTTATTTCATTCCTCTGACTAATGCTCTGGTACTTAGTAGTTGAGACATCGAATTTGTTTATAACCTTCAACACTGTGTAAACTTGTTTCCTTCTTCTTTGGCAGAAGAATCTTGTAATTATAATTTTAAACGATTGCCTTTGCACTCACCAAAGCAATGTCATAATAAAAAGAAGGCAAAGTAAATTATAAATATTTAAAGTATCAAATGATCCTAATCCTTTTGAATATAAGATTTTCCTTTACCTTGTCATGTATTTGCTTGGATGATGTTTGGTTCAAAATAAACATAATATAAATTGAATGATACTTCTCAAATTATTTGTATGTTTAACACACATTTATTAGATGCCAACTACCATTCTCAAGTATTGAGAGTAACAACACAAGCAGAACATGCTTCCACTCATAATAAATTTTTATAGGTTGCGACATACAAAAAAATAGATGAATGCAGTGAGTACAATGAGGACATGAAGCTGAGCATGTTTATCCACTTGGGGTATGCTGCAGGATGTCAAAGAATAGATACCTTTGATCTGAGTCGAGAAAGTTAATTTGCTTTTAACTGTTTTTTGAAAATCTACTCTATGTCAGAATTTATTTCTAAGTGCTATTAGGATATAAATATTTATATGCTCAAAAACTGTGTCTTGAGGAAGCCTGTGATATGGTGAGGGGAACTTACATTCCTAAGCAAACAATAGGGTTAAGAAAATATGAACATTCACAGCGTATGGAGGGGAGGGAGAAAGAAAGGGAGACAATTAGTACAAACTGGGTAGTTGAGGGAGCGTCTTAGATAAAATGCCATTTAAGCTGATTTTTTAAAGCATGAGTTGGAGGCATAGGGTAAAGATACTCCAGTGAGTACTGTGAGCAAATGCAGAGATGACATGGTGTGTCTGTGGAACTGTACATTTATTTGTCTACACCATTGGGAAAGAAAGGGAGGTGATTCTGTGTATTGTATATTTGAAAAGGTAGAAAAGGGTCAGATCATGCCAAGGTCTTGTGTTCTGGGTCATGTCGGTCAGGTTGTATTCTGTAGAAGAAAAGGGTAGAATGGCATTAGACTTTGTTTTGCAAGTCAATCTGGCTGTTGTAGAAGATAGGTTGGAAGTAATCCATTTGGCCCCCTGTAAAACAATTAACTTATATTAGGTAAATTATCTCTTCCAGGAGACAGCTATCTTTTTCATTATTTCTCTCAGGAGAACAATTTGCTTTTACTGAGTATGCACTGTAATCAATCAGCTGTTCTAACAATAATCAATCAGCAACTTTTTTTGAGCTCCTGATAATGAAAAGCATTTTGTATGTTATGTAGAATGTAGAACTCAGAGAGTCACGTGAGTATGCCTGATCCCTAAGAGGCCTGACCTCTCTTAAATTTGTGATCCATTTCCCTGTACCTCACACTTCTGCAGTTTCACCAGCCTCTGTAGCGCTTCCATAAACAGTCTCCGTCATGTCCCAGGGGCTTTGCCCATTCCTTCTGCTTTGAGAGCTTTTCTCCAAAATCTCAAATTGCTGTCTTCTGACTCATTTAGATTCTAGCTTTTTACACAGGTCTTCCCTGACAATAATCTAGAAACTCCCTGAGCTACCCCCTTGTTTCATTATCCTCTTTTCTTTTGTATCCTTTGAAGCTTGTATTGCTCTCTGCAGCTGTCTTATTCAGTGATGATTTTATTATGTTATTACCTGTCACTCTCTTCTTCTGCCTTACCCCGGGTTATAAGACTCATTAAAGCAGGGACCCCTTCTGACTCATTCACTGCTGTATCCTCAGCACTTTGAACAAAGTCTAACACATAATAAGCATTCAATAAATGTGTTGAAGAAAGGAGAATGAGAGAAATCTCATGTGAATATAGCAAAATCAATGGATCAGGTTTACCTCATATAGCACGTATTTATAAGCATGAGAAAAAGTGATATTTATGAATATTGGGGAAAATATTAAGAAAAATAAAAAATAACTCAGGTATACTGTACAGAAGACACACAGACTACTAATTAAGTCAATTACAAAATTAAGACTGATTTAAAGACTATTATAACTTTATACCTTAAAACTTATTTACTCTTACCATACAAAATTGTATAAGAAAAAAAAAAGTTACCATTATTTCAAAGAGCAAAACAAAATGATTCATAATAAAACACACAGACACACAAAACTACTATTGAATTGTGATGGAATTTTATTCCATTAGAGTTAGAAATAAAGAAAATTTAGCTTTTTTAAAAAAAAAACAGTTAAATGTATAATTTTCTTGATCAATCTCTATTTTGAGTGGCTATAAGTTAGTCTTTTAAATGACATGCAATGAAGCAAAGATTTGGTTTATATTGAAAGTTCTATAGAATTGGTACCAAACAATTTCAAACAATTATGTATTTGTTTAAAAACTTTCAATAAATGGGTGCATGTGAAAACTCTTCCATATTTCATTTTGGTTTATTTCTTGTTTGGAACCTTTAATTTTTGGATCAAGTTATGCTGGTTAATGGATTAAATAATTCAACTGCTTGGTGTATTGACAGTTTGTGCTTCTCGGCCATGTAGGATGAACTCAACTGACCTACTCCCTTTGGTGCAGATTCAAACTGCACTCACTAATTGGGGCACTGACTTTTTGAATTGATAGAGTCTCCTACTTACCTTCCCTTTCATATCTATAAAATATGTTTTCATTTGCATCTAATTTATGTTCTTTTTTCCTAAACACCTCTCAATCAAATTCAGGTTTATACTTAATAACTGGGTAATCTAGAAGAGGAAAACAAATTATACCTGTAAATTTGAGAAGAGACTTTTGTTTCATATTCAAGCCAATTATTTAACTGTGTTGTGAATAGGCTTTACTTTGATTCGGGCTGCTACTAGATAACAGTCATGTGGCATTCACAGGGTTAAATGTTCTCTAAGTACTGTGACATTCAGTTCTTCAAACAAATGTACCAATTTTTTAAAGTTATCATCAATCCCATTTTATGGATGGGAGAATTAAAATTTACAATGGTTAGTTGAATTGTCCAAGAATAAGCAGCCAAGTAGTAGACTAAAGTCAGAGAACACTTTAGAAACTTCCATTAGCCTCAAATGATAATCATCAAGATGTGAAGAAATTTGAGTTTGAAAGGGTGTGAAAGTCAACAACCCCACAATTTGTAGAAGGAACTCTAATTGTTAAGACATTCATATATTCATTTTTGGTCAACATTTTAATTATTTCTTATATGTACTAATAATTGCAATTTGGATAAGTATGAAAGATGAAACAAAAGTTAATTTACAAATATGCCATTCTTTTCTGTGTTTGTATAGCTATAGTTTTACACTGTTTACAGAGCTTGTTCCTAGCACTCTCTTGAAACAGTGCTCTTTATAGTTAACTGTAACTCTCTTGCTATAACTCTCATGTCCATTGTTAACCTTTCTCTCTTCAAAGCTACTGTAGCATTTGATGGAGACACTGTAAGACACTGAAGATCCTCCCTTTAGTCTTTCTTCTGCTCTGATGAGAATCATTGACTTTTTTGATTCTTTCAATGCTTTTCACTTTGATTTTGCCCCTAACTTCTACATTTTTTTTCTTCCTGAGAGAGAGAGAGAGAGAAAGAAAGAAAGAAAGAAAGAAAGAAAGAAAGAAAGAAAGAAAGAAAGAAAGAAAGAAAGAAAGAAAAAGAAAGAAAGAAAGAAGGAAGGAAAGAAAAAGTAGAAGGAGGAGGAGGAGAAGGAGAGGAGGAAGAGGAGGAGGAAGAGGAGGAAGGAAAGAAGGAAGGAAGGAAGGAAGGAAGGAAGGAAGGAAGGAAGGAAGGAAGGAAGGAAGAGGGAGAGAGTGGGCGGAATGAGAGATGAGGAGAGAGAAAGAAAGAGAGAGAGAGAGAGAGAGACAGACAGACTATCTCTGGGTGTCTTTCATACTATTTCCCCACCTCTATGTTTTTTCTTATCTTCTCTACTTATCTAAATCTTTCACAATTTAATTGAAGTTCTACTTCCAAAAATAAATATTTTGCATTGCTTCAAGCTCTACAGTTTACTCTTTTCTCTAAACTTCTGATGCAACACCACATGTTTTTAAAAACATTTTGTTTTCTGACTTATTCACATCTATTAATGACATTTTGTTCAGGTGGAATATAAATATATATAAAAGAAAGGAAAGCAGATCAGTTACTCATTACTGTGCCATCATAGTCACCTCTTTTCCCAGAGATTATTCACTAAATGTATTTTGTTTAGATAGTAAATGCTTGTTAATTAACCAATTATTGTCCCCTGCTTGGAGTTAGTCCTGTAATTCTACTCAATTTTATAAAGGAATAAAGAGTTAGTATTTAGTACATTTTGATTTTAAAAATGTCAAAATTTATATAACTCTCTGAGTATTATGGTATCTAGAACAGCAATGAGAGACCAGTTAACTCATTTTATGATCTATCTATCTATCTATCTATCTATCATTAAATAGATATATAAAAACATAAACTTTGGTAAAATGAATGTATGGTAGACTTAAAAGAAAATTTCTGGATTTGTTTTTATAAAGTTATTCAATGTCTTAATAAGGAAGAATAAAATGAGAAAAGATGTTTAGGAAGGTGGTAATATAATATTTATTAGGTTCAGTTCATAAAGTAGCACAAAGGTCCAGGGAGCATCAACCTTCAAAATAAAGTAGTTGTTTTACTAGTAAAATGAGTTTATTCATGAAGACCAGAGAATTGCATTTCGGGACAAGCAAGCCATGGTGAACCATGAGCAACTTATAAGAAACAAAGGGAAGGTTAGCTTTTATTATATTTTAGGAGGAAATTGCGGAGAGTTATTTTGAGCAAAACTTCATTGAAGAATAAGAGTTCCAGGTTGTGGCAGTTTTTCATTGGCTACAATTGGCCATTAGTGCATTGTTACTGGGGCAGAGAGGGAATGTCCTTCCTTTTATTAAAAGCAGGAGATAAAATTCTATGAGAGAAAGAAAGAAAAAAAAAAAAACGCCCTTCCGTGTCAAAATATATCTTTCTTCTTCCTGTGGTATGTGTGTGAGAGCTGCCCCTTCAGGGCTTCCTGACTCCATTTTAAATGATTTTTTTTTTTTCCGCAGGATTGAATGGAAAGAATTTTAGTTACAGGCTGATGTTTCAGCATTAACAATATAGAATGATCATTTTACAAGGAAGACTTATAAAGCAATGCATTATTGTAGAATGACAAAGCTTCAAATAACCTCAGAAATTATCTTTTCCAGCTTTTCAGATTCTAGATGTGATGGCTAAAGAGTAAAGGAATATATGATTTACTCAATGTCAGCATAGTTCTCAAGTGAGTTCTTAAGTTTCTTGATCTAAGTTTCTTTACATTTGACATTATAGTTTTCAGAATTTCTTACATCTGTAATTTACATGTGTATTTTATGCACATGAAAAGGTTTAGACATTTGTTATTTGAAATGTCACTAACTTTGGAAATTGTTTGCCTTTATGTCAAACTATACATGAATGCTATTCAAACATTCTTTGTCTTATAAGAAAAGCCTATCCCCCTCCAAAATTTTTTTTAATGGGTATGATTTTAGAATCACCAGATCTCTGTCTAAAAATACATGCATGCCTTATTTTGCATGCCAATACTCAGTGAAGACTGGTGCTAATTTTAAAAAGAGCTGCACTAATTGAAATCTGTCAATGATATCTATACACCTGCATTTTCATGGGGTTTTATTTTTGTGTGTGAAGCTTGTTATAAAAGTTTCTGCTTTCATTTTCACTTTTCTGTTTTTTTCCCTTTGAGAACCCATGATACAATAATCATATTTCATTCATTTTAATATAATGTTTATGCTAAATTTATCTTAAAGTAAATATAAACTGTTATCAAATTTTCCCTTTAAGACTTCCAGATAGAAGCAGCTAAGAGTGAAATGTTTTTCACCCTCTAATATTGAATTTAGCGAGGGAGTTCGGAGTAAGTGACATTAGCTTAGAGAGGCAGCTAAAGATATGGTGAAAAAGAGGACATTAAAAGATGTAAGAGATTGAGAAGGAGGATCGACGATAGTGGAACATGCCCACATGTGGAAAAAGACAGACGTTGGAAGTTTTGTTAAAAAGGTGTGTTCCTAGGGAAGGAGAGAGCAGAGGACAGAGGATAGAAAAAGACACAAAAAGGGATCTTCTGCAGATGTCAGCCAAGGCCAGGCCTTTCCAGCTGCCCTCACTTATACTTCCTCCCCAGGGACCAGAATCTAGAAGGACTGTACTAAGGTGTGAATAACCAAAGGAGATAAAAATAGAGATAGACCAATCAAATGCATGTGCGTAAGTGTGAGTTGCATGTGTGTGCATGTGTGCATGTATGTGTATGAATAGATAGATAGAGATAGGTAAATATATAGATACATGGAGAAAGATGCATGGATATAAGATAGATACAAGACATAGATATAGCATTTTTCACCAGAGCACTGAAAATATGGATAGCTTATTATTCATTTATAGTACTCCAATGTAATACGTTAGACTTGATTTAAATTGAACAGCCTATACAAGATATCTTGACTGTCATACAGATTATGCAAATGATATTATCATTTATTGTTATTAATATATTAACATATAAATTTTAAATTTTATACCCATAATATGAAATGTAGAGGACTAAAACATGAGGTGTCCTAATGTAAGAGTATCATCTTTTCTAAACTTTAGAAGGAGAAATCAGAAGAAAATAAAGAGAGGCGAGAATGATTTTATGGGGCTGAATTGATCTTGTGAAATATTTCTAATATTTCTGTCTATCATCTTTATCAGACAAGATGAGTTGTGCCTCATTTTGTCAGCAAGGATATGTTTCAGCTTTTAAAGAAAACAAATCATTTGCTACTTGAGGTCCTGGCAAGTCTGTGCATGACTGAAGGCAGTGCCAGCCTCCAGCCAGGCGACTTGCAGGCATGAGTGCCCTGCCATGCATTCTGCTTTCTCATAGCCTGCCTTCTGGGTTAGAGAACTCTGAAGATGCTTCCAGTCCAAATTCTAGGTGTTCAGTTACCTCAGTGTCATTGTTTCTGTCAGGTTTGCCAAATTCCAGAAGTAATTTTTTTCATATTTTAACTAACTAAAAATCAAAATTAGATGATTATTCAGTTGCCGTCTTAAAGGACAGTATTTTTCTCCCTTAAACACTTTTATTCACATTCTTAAAGTTTTATATGTTCAGATTCTTGTCCCCATTGGTAAAATAATGAGGCAGTACCCACATGGATGGAGTTGGAAGGAGACATGCATAAGCCCCCAACACAGGGAACACAGAGCTGGTACCACATTTGGCAGGGCTTATTATTACGTGTTCATTAAAGAATATTTTAAAGTACAGCATAAAAAATCAGCCATTTTGCCAGCATAAGATAATTTTCCAGAACAGCATTATATTTAAACACTCAGTTCTATAGATTTAAAAGCTAGAAGATTTGAGCTGAATTACTAAGATAATTGCCTCAGCTTCCTGTTGGGTGAGCATAAATTTTCATCATTTTTTGTTTAATAATTGATCGTCAATCACCCTAGAGAAGAGAATATTAAAAATATGTTATAACATAACAAACCATACATTTTATAAACTATCTTAGAACTACTTTTTTATCTCAGAACATTTGCTTTTTTATACCAGACTTTTATGCCATGTCATTCTATATATGCAAAATAAAGTTTAAACCAACTACTGATAATTAGAACAAAAATAAATTTTGTCCCAATTATTTATTTATCAGATGCAAATTGAGAGCTTACTCTATAGCAGGGACAACAGGTTGAAAAATAATAAAACAGTATTTCTACTTTTGGGTCTAGTGATGAGAATAATACATTAACTTTATGCAATGATGGTTTTTGAGTACTTTAATATATGCCTATAGTGTAATGCTACTTTGGGGACAGAGAGTGATATTTAAATTTTTTTTTCATTCCTATGTGGATGTTGAAGGACTTCAGGAAGAAAAAGAAAAGTCCCTAAAGTCAGAGAATTCATGGTATACAGAAAGGTGATGAATGAACCAGAAACACTGTCTGAGGTTGTGCATTAAACAAACTTTAAAGTACCTGTTGTATAGGAGAATGAACTTAACCCAATTCAGAAAGGGAATGCATCAAAAGTATGTATGGATGGACGAATGGACGGACAGACAGATAGACAGACACATAAATTCATAGATAATCTACTTGTGTGTGTGTGTGTGTGTGTGTGTGTGTGTGTGTGTGTGTGTAGGTTCATTCCCATTTTTTTTTGTTTTCAATGAAAATAACATCATTACTTTCTGGTTTAGTTTAACAGCTTCCTAACTAGTATCTTTGTGTTCCAAGATCCTCTCACTCTCAACAGTCAAGATACCTTTTCTAAAGTATCCATTCATCCATCTATCCATCCATCCAGCCATCTACTTACCTACCTACCTATCTACTTACCTACCTACCTACCTACCTACCTATCTATCTCTGAAATAAAAGTCACAGAGTTCGTGATTAGTTGAAAATGATTGTAGTAGAAGGAGAATTGCTGAGAATGACTTCAATGTTTGTGGCTTGGTAACAAGATGAATGATGCCATTATCAATCAAGATGGGGAGACAGAGCAACTGGGAGAATGAGGGGAAATACTGAGTTTTGACTGATTTTGACAAAACATATCTATTAACCAAAAGGTGGTATCCAGTAGACAATTAAAAAATATATATCTAATGCTCAAGAGAAAGATTAGAGTCGAAGCCTGATATGGATATGCGAATCAAGAGTATTTTAATTGGGATTATATAATTGCCAAAAACCTTAATCACAGTTTTCAGTGATATGATTTCCTGCCTTAAAGCATAGTCTTATAAATTTCTTAGAGATAATTTAAAAAATATGTTTCACAGAATTTGTGTCTGTTTACCTGAATAAATATATGCATAATGGGTGAGAGGAGAATGACATATTAATGATTACAACCGTATTAGTATTGTTTTCAAAAATAGCATCCTAGAATCAATGATCAAATAAATAAAAGTCAATTAAGACCATTGATAAAAATATGAGAATTTTACAAAGTTGATTCAGCATTCGATTATATGTCTAGAAACTTTTCTTCTTTAGCACACATTAGTCTAGGGAATTTAATTCAGCTCCATTCTTCAGGTACAAGAGATGGAACAGAAAGTAGAAAATACAACTTCTCTCAACTTATGAAGTAGATGACAGATTGTAAATACACTGTTACTTATAATAACAAGTACAAGTAAAAGGAAGATCCTAAGAGATTTGAAATTTAATTGGGGAGCCCATACATAAGGAAAAGATTCACAGAGAAAGAACACAGTAACCTTACTTGTTGGCCTAGGATTAAATATGTTTGTCGTAATAGCACAGTGATGTCTCAGTGCCTTGATTACTGAAGATTACCCACATTTTAAGTAAATTATTTTATAGCAAAAATATCAATAATAATTTTAAAAATATGTGCCATTTGATATTCCATGGGGAAGCGAATCAAGATTTTGTTTATTTGTTTAATTTTTTAAAGTAACATTTGCAAATTGGCAGTATCACATTGCACAATGGTTCTTTTCTTGAATAAGAAAAAAAAATTGTGACTGAAAGAATGTTCAAAATATTACTTAAAACTCATTTTAAAGGGCATTGAGAATTACCTCAAGCAACAGAAAAACCTTGTTACCTTTGATATGCAAAATACTTGAGCAAACTTACTTTAGCTAATTATCTTTTCCATTTACTACATAGTTGTTAGCACATTGAATCAATGCACCTTTTAATAATGTGAAACATATTTTATGAAATGTTAAAAACGATAAAGCCTTTTTCAGACTTTTGTGTTGCACAAAAGGAGATGAAGTAAAGGGTAGGCTGCCTTGAATGAAACATAACTCTGACAATGTTGCCGGTGGCCTCAGTTTCTAATTGAGGCTCATGAAACAGCAAGAGATCAATTAGTATACTCACTTGACATTCTGCTTGAAATGAAATAATGACATAAAGAGGTAGCCTAGTGAAAGGAAAATGGGACTTGGGATGTGTAATGTCCATTACATGGAAAGGGCTTTGGATTTTGCCTTAAATCAGCTAAAATGCACTGCAAAAATGCAAAGTGTAGCAGTCAGAACTCTCTTGATTTATAACACCAAATGATCAGAGCATGAAACTTCGTTGTCTTTTTAAATGAAATGTCTTGCTTCGGGAAGATGTCAAATGTCTGTTACAGGGTAGAAAGCTTTCATGATGGTTTATTTAAAAACAAACAAATATAAAAGATCAATCATATGCATGAGGAAGGTGTCCACGCTACTGAAGAAATATAAATCTAATTTTTTGTGAAAGCTTGTACATTTTCAGAAATAGGAGTGAATAATCTTACCTTCATAACATTTATACATTCCATATAGACGTTACTGAGAAAAGAAAGTAAAAATACATTCATTGGTCATTTTTTTTTTACCTTTTTACTTTCAATGCAGAAAACAACCTTTAATATTTCATTCCTATTGTTCAAGTGAGATGGGTTTGGAAATAAATCAAAGATTATAACAATTCCTAAGTATAAAGAAAATTAAGCAGATCTATGGAAAATATTCACATTGAATGCATACAAATTTGTACTTTCTCTCTGAAAAGCAGGAGGTTGTGAGAACTAAGTTAAGAATCAATAATAACAGAAGGGGAGAAGAAAGCATAGAGTATTTTGAGGAGGCAGAATTTCCCTTCTACTCTCCCAGGTTCTTCTGGCTGCTCTGAGAATAAAATGATAAGAGACTGATTAACAAGAGAAAATGAAATTTAATTTCATATATACAGGGGCTCCATAAACTCAGGCAATGAAGGCTTATATGCCATCCTCAGCTAAGGAAAAGGGTAGGAGTCTGGGAAATCAAAGGAGAGGAAAACAATTTATGGAAAGATGGAATAACAAAGGTTTGGGAAACAAATGTTTGTCATGCCATGCAGAGACAATGAGGCATAGAAAGGACTTTAAACAAACAGGCCTTGCTAAATTTTCCCCAGTCTACTGCACATAACTCTTATTCTTTATAGTTATCTCTAGTAATATTTATCTTCCTGGACCAGGTTCCTATCTAAATTCTTTTAAGCAGTTAAAGGTGAGGGAAAAGCTCTTCCTGAGTCTTGGGCCTTCTTTGTCTTCAGCCCAAAATAGTCCATGTGCCAAAGGGTTGCCTTCTGGGGAGACTTATTCTAAACTACAAGTCCATAGATACAGTTTATTAAATGAAATAGTGGTATTTCATTTGATTCTTTGTTCCAAGTTGATTTCTAAGAGTATTTTTCTTTAAGCCTTATGTGTAGTCTTGAAAATATAAGTTGTATAGGGAAATTGCACTCCTAGGCTTATAGAGAAGAATGTGTCCTGGTTACTGACATTCAGACCACTTTCATGTAGAGAAAATGTAAGTACAGAAAGGACTCCTTCATTTCACTGGCACATATTGAAAGACAACCTCCCCCTCGCTCATGGTAAATAACACTGAAAGGAATATGACTTTCTGTTAAATCATGGACTCTATTATAGGCTTTTCTAATAATAATCATAAGAAGAAAAAAGCCCCAAGAAATCTGTTCATTTTTATAATAAAGTATCTGATAATTTAGTATGATGGAACCAAGCTGGTTCAGTGCTTAAGTTCACAAGGTACTCATTTTTTTCATAAGTTTTTTGAAAATTACTCTCTTATTCTTATATCCCAAAGGAAATAATAATATATTCTGAGTAATTAAAACTTTCTCGAGTTCACTGGTACAAAGAGAAATGACTAAATCAAACAGATTAGAAATATTTTAACAGGGAACAAAAATCACTTTCTCTAGGTGTTGACTCCATTTTTATTGTGTTACACCATTTTGAAACTGACTCAGTGTTTAGAATTGCTCTTTGTAGGATTTTGTGAAAGCATGAGAAACTGTATGCCGCTGTGAAATCTGCTAGACTTTTGGAATTCATCCTTGTCGTACAGGGCAGAGAAAAATGAGAAATAACCTGTGCCTTCATTTATTTAACCACTTTCTTATAGTAGATTTTTTTTTACTGTTTCCATTTTTTAGTTATAAATGATAATTCAAGGGGAACCTTGAATATAACTCCCTTACAGTGTCTGTGATTGTGATAGATTTATAGAAGTGGGTGCTCAGTATATGAAGATTGAGACATAGTTGTCACCTCATCAGTTATTAATGAAATCTGTTAAACATTCATTGCCATGATTTTCCAATTTTATGTAGTGCATAAGATTAACAAGTTTTTTTTTAAAAAAAAAAGCCTTTTATAATCTACGTAGTGAATACTTTTAAAATAGGTGTTATTGAACCAGATAAATACCCTGGGTATTGAGTGAACAACTGTACAGTTTTTCTCCTTTGAATATGGGACCCCTCATGTATCATTCATACACTAAATCGACTAAGTTGGTGTCTACATTGCCAAAACAACCTGTCAGCTCAGAGAAAATAATCAGTCAAAACAGTTATTTGGTGTCAGATAGGAATGAATTTTCTCTTTTCAACAGGTTTTGTTGATGTCGTAGCTCACACTAGAAAGCACATTTATTCTAGAAATATTATCCTTTCTGGGAAACTATAACATTCCCTCGGCCTGGAAGACAGATGAAAGGCTGTATTAGAGAATGATGAAGAGAAAATGAACATTGGGATTAAAAGGAACAAAAGAGACCCAGTCATTTTTTTCAGCATGTCATTTATAAACTTGAATTTCTTAGAAACATTGTAGACAGCCAGCACCTCACATAAAAATGTAACACGAACTTATGTACAAGTGAAATATGGGAAATTATGGTGTTTTGCAATATCTCTAAGGTACTTTTAAACATATTCTGATATATGACACCTTACATAATAACCTTTACATTAAATAAATTACTTAATCAGTTAAGATGCAGCTAATTATTTGGAGCGGGTGATTCATATCTGTGTGCTGTTTTCTGCAAAATGCAAAAAAGTCAGCATCTTTTCTGAACCATTAGGATGCTCTTCATTTAGCCCTTTGATCAAAAACATTCAACCATTTTTTTCCAAGTTACATTGCCTCTGGGTGAAGATGAATCTGTTATATCTACATAAAGCTGCAAGTAGAGATAGGTTAGGATCAAATTATCAGATAATTGTGGAAATGTAATCTTTAAAAGCAAAAAAAGTGCTTACTCCCTGTGGGGCTTCTGTGTCTGCACCATGATTGTTGGTAATTCTCCAGCATAATGACTCTGGGACCCTGATAGCCAAATGAAATCATATGCATATATGATTAATGCATGCTGGGAAAAACCAGGGGTTATGTAGAAGAAATCTATGTTTCAAAAATAGAGATTTGTAAATATCTATGGTTGAACACATTTGAATGTGTTACTTTTAACTGTGGCCTGAAAGTATAACCTAGTATTTACCTAAAAAATTAGGAGCTTGAGTATCTTTCTCATTCTACTTTCCTTTCCCCTCATTCTTTACTGAGAAGACAAGGGGGCTATTGGTGATGGTGAGTGAGCAAAAGAGGAATTGAGGGAGATCAAGAGCTAAAATTCAAAGGCCACAGATACAGGTAAATTCAACTTTATAATTTAATTATGTCTACTCTACAATTATCTGTTCAAACGTTTTACAACAAAAATTAGAAAGAACCTAAGCACCATCCAAAAACATCCACACATTGAAATACTCTGCGGCTATTAAAGAAAAAGGATCTTGGTTATACTGTATTGGTTACATAAATATCTCAGAATAGGTTAAATTTTAAAACAGAGTAGAGTAATGTGTCTGATATGCTACCTTTTATGAAATAAAAAAGAAAATGTGAGTTTTGTCTTCATGTGTGTGTATGTGTATGTCTGTGTGCATGTGCATGTGTGCATGTGTGCATGTGGGTTTGGGTGTTTGTGTGTATAAAACAGTCTGGTGGTATACACACTGTGAAATGAGAATGAATTAATGAGTATGAAGTTTGAAGACAAAAGAAATCTGTGTAACAGCAAAAATTTCTATTCTCTTATTTATTAAATCATTTTGCTTTCTAAATGACTGTAGGTAAATTAGTATTCAAAATAATAAAATTCACTTTAAAAAGAAGCATCATGCCATCTTTAAAAATTATATTCTCCACCTCAAAACATAATAGCTTGCCTGAAAAGAGTATTACACAGAGACTATCCTGTGTTTTTTTCCTGATCTATAGATGAAGGAGTCTCTAATGTCTTATTTTTACTAAGAAATTCTAATATATTATGGAAGAAAGGTTATAATAATTAGAATTTTTAGAGGTTCAATTTTTTCTCATCCTTGCTCTCCAAAGGCCACATATAATATGTACATGCATTTGTATAAATCACACAGTAGCTTAGTAGAAGAACATTAGATAGTAAATTAGAAAAAAATATGTATACAATACACTTTCTTATAAGTACTTTTAGGTAATTCACTAACATTTCTGAACTTTTATTTTTTGTTCATAAAATGAAGATGATTATTCCTCCATCACTGAGTTATTCTTCAAGGACTTAATGTTTTAACATTTAAATACTTTTTACAAATGTTAAAGTACTATGCAAATGAAAATTGATAATAATTAAATTTATTATTAAACAATTATTGATAATAATGGAAAAGAAGATGGTAGTTATGCTTCAGTCAACACAGTCTATATGCTTACATACTATGCACATCTCTATATACATTTTTATGTATTGTCTTGCTTTAAAATGCTTTTTCAGATCATTTTCTCTTCATTTAGAAAATATTTTCCCATCCTTTGGGCCGATCCAATGTCCTTTCTTCTATTCTCTGATTAAATATTATCTAGTCCCAAAAGTCTTTCCTAATTTCGTCTTTTATATATGTCTATTTTGTATGTTTAATTAATGAATAGGTATTTATGAACATTTACTGTGCTTTACAATTCTCAAGAGATGTAAGGGGAGCATGGAGAGCAACCTCACCTATACTTCTTACTTCACAGCAACTACTTTATGTCTGCATTTCTACAGAGCTTTTGATCTATGCATACAACAGAAAAAAACAATGATGCAGATACTGCATTTACTTATATTTAATTTAAGACTTTGTCACATTTTTGCATTTAAAATTCTTAAACATTCAAGATATTCCCAAGAGTAGCTTTAGAAATCTGGCTCAAGTGGAATTAAATTATTTTATAATTCCATTACCCTGTTCCAAAGTTTAGAAATATTTCCTTTCTGAATGATGTAGACCTCCAACCTAAACACATGATCTTGCATGAAAAACAATACTTTTCTAAAAAAAAATGCATATAAATTGCTATATATTTGTTTCTTTGAATACAGACTGAAAAGGAAGTTATGATCGGAGATACTAAAACTCTCTAACTTAATTATATTAATAAGAACTTGAAAGTAAGACTAATACAGAGTTGACTACATGTTGTTTTGTAATTTATGCTGTTAGTTTATTCTTATGAGGAAGCTATAGGTCCAGGTAACTCAAGCCACCATGATTAAGCTTGTAGCAAAAACCACTGTGTTCTTGAGTGTGTCCTTAGCAAAGGTGGTGACCTATTACAGAAATTCTTTTTTTTATTTAAAAATAATATTTGTTCTAAGATACAACTGACATAATATTGTGTAAGTTTAAGGTATAGAGCCCATTGAAATGATATATTTCATTATTGCAAAATGATGCCCACTGTAGTGTTTGCTAAAGCATTCATCATGACACATAATTGTTTTTTTGTGTGTGTGTGAGAACATTTAAGATTACTATCCTGGTGGCATCTTTCAAGTACATATTACAGAATTAATAACTATAATCATCATGCTGTACATTCTCAGAACTTTCTCCTCTTACAACTAGAAGTTTATACCCAGCCAGTATATCTCCATTTCTCCCATGCTGGCAACCACCATTATACTATTTCTGTAAATTCAGCTTTTTTAGATTCCGCATATAAATAATGTCATACAATATTTATCTTTGATATACTGGCATGCTATAGATTTTTCTGGTTAAATCAGGTTCATTAGATGATCTTTAGAATTTTGTATGGTGTAGCGAATCTGTTTCTGACATATATATGGTCTCATATCAATGTGTTTTTTTTTTTATTTTGATAGAAAACTACTGGAGATGGTATTAATTACTCCCAATACCACAGCTGTAATGAAATTTTGTGATAGTCTAAAAACCATTCTCCATAGGAAAAACCATTCTCCACTGTCTAAGGGAGACAAAAATAAAATTAAAAGAAAAGTAAAAAGTAATGACTTAACCTGAGCTTGGTATAAAATAAAGTGATTTTTGCTGGTGAACAGTGGTTTGTTTATTGACTAATATTGGCATTCTACCTGGGCAGATTGATTTGTAAATTCTTGGGAGAAAAACAACCCCAGGGTTTTATACAGTTTATTTTTTCTCTTTTCTGTAGCCTATCTCTGTGATAAGCAAGAAAAATTGATCAGAGACAGAGGGTCAGTGAAATAGAGTAATTGTTCTTGGAAAAATTATCTCATGGGCATATTTTAGATATTATTCTATGAATTAGAGCATCTCCTATGTAGAGGACAATTTTATCTCCAGTTACACATGGTGGAACTGACTCTTGGAGCAAAGAAGGAGATAGAGGCTTAAATGACTCAGTCATTCAGGATAACACTTGGATCAGAAGGGATTGGACTTCAATGTGATTTCTGCTTAGGATGACAGAGTCTTATGTAGGCCTTCTTGTATATAGTTTCAGTAGTATTCTTCTGGCTTTTTTTCCCCATGAACTTTAAGTGTTGGGTATTTGAGTTAGGGGTGACATGTCAGACAGCCAGGCCTTACATTCAAACATTTCATATTAAATGTATATTGACCTCAAAGGCAAAAGAAGTAAAAGCTAAAATAAATTAATGGGACTATATCAAACTAAAAAGCTTCTGCACAGCAAAAGAAACCATCAACAAAACAAAGAGGCAACCTTCTGAATGGGAGAAGATATTTGCAAACAATACCTCTGATAAGGGGCTAATATCCAAAACATATAAAGAACTCATACAACTGAACAAAAAAGCATACATTTCAATTAAAAAATGGACAGAGGACCTGAATAGACACTTCTTTCCGAGAAGACATACAAACGACCAACAGGCATACAAAAAGATGCTCAGCTTTACCAGGTATTAGGGAAATGCAAATCAAAACCACAATGAGATACCATCTCATAGCTGTAAAAATAGCTATTAGCAACAAGACAAGTAATAACTAGTGTTGGGAAGGTTTTGGGGAAAAGGAACCCTCATATACTGTTGATGTGAATGTAAATTGGTGCAGTCACTATGAAAAACAATATGGAGGTTCCTCAAAAAGTTAAGAATAGATCTACCTACCATATGACTCAGTAATCCCTCTTGTGGGTATCTACCTTAAATATTTGAAAACACAAAGATATATGCACTTTAACATTCATTGCAGCATTAAATCATAAATATTAAATATTGATGTCATATATATTAAAGTAATATCTTAAAAACTGTAAGAAAGAAAAAAACAATGCAAATATTTGAAAGTGAGAGCCTCCACGCAGTAATGCATTATGGGAACTGGGACAGCAGGCATGGAAAACATGATCATCCTTTGCTAAGACTGTGTTTCTGATGATTCAATAACCCTCTCTCTGTAATTTTATGTTTGTCTAATTTAGCTTAAAAGTTCACCAAACAGGATTCTTTTACTGTCTTGTTCCTCACAGTTCACAGCTTCATGATATAGATTAGAAAGTTCAAAATTGTCACCAATAAAAAATATATGACCTCATGTTTCTATAATTCTTTTAACCTTAGAAAATTTAATACTAGAAAATATTTATCAAATCAAAAATATAATAATAAAATATTCTTATTGACCTTGAAATGTGCAAACTACCTCATAATGGATGCTACATTAACACTGTAATTTAGAAGAGGAAGAATTTGATGAAATTACAGGGAGATATTAGAGAGCCAAAGGTAATTGCTAACTAGAAGATTAATCAGAACACCACATACCTTCCATGACTGGATGGGTCTGCAGCAAAACTTAAGATGGTGAGTTGGTTTAATCTTAATCATATGTTCTACTTGGCAGAATGATGCTACCTAGGACTGTCAGTGAAATGTACTTTGTATTAGAGCTCCCAGTAGTCTAAGTGCCATGAAAGTTGTGAAGGGGTATTGGTATGAGTTCTTCCTACTGAAGTTAGAGATTGATAGATTGATCATAGATAGATAGATAGATAGATAGATAGATAGATAGATAGATAGATGATAGAAGATAGATAGAAGAGAGATAGAGGAAGGGAGGGAGGAAAAGAGAGAGAGAGGAGAGAGAGAGAGAGGAAGAAGAAGAAGAAGAAGAAGAAGAAGAAGAAGAAGAAGAAGAAGAAGAAGAAGAAGAAGAAGAAGAAGAAGAAGAAAGAGAGAGAGAGAGAGAGAGAGAGAGAGAGAGAGAGAGAGAGAGAGAGAGAGAGTGAATGAATTACTTAAGTACTGGAGACTAAAGTTTCTCCCCAGATAAACCAAAGACATTTTGGAAAACTTAGAAACACACAGGAATGGTGACTAATTGGTGTGAGGGGAAGCTTTGAGTTGGGATGAAAAACTGTCCATCATGCCCTTCTTGCAGAGGTAGTTCCTATTTCCTCTGGGGATAGAATACCAAAGGAAGAGTATACTTGAATTGTAAATACACTTAATATTTAGGAGCCTACATATTTGGGTTGAGTGTCATTGTTTACTAAATATATATATCAGTTGCCTTCTTATACTCTATCTGGCCAAAAAGTATCAAACATCTCTTCTCCCTACCATGGGGAAGACATCCTGTGGTTGATAAAAGTAAGAAATGTAGTAGTTAAAAGGATCAGATGGTAAAGGATCCTGTTAAAGATTTGCAAACATTCAATTATAAAATTGTAAGACTGGAGCCTTTTCTGTTCCTCTTAGAAATTCCAGACAACACATACAAATAGAGATTATACTGTCTCATTCAAACAATAGCACAGTATTCCCCGCATAAGATTATCGCTATTAGTGTGTGACAGTTCTTTGTGGCTCAGGTATTGATAGCTTTAAATATCGAAAGTATATCCCAGTTGACCAAAACATCACCATGTTTTTGAAATCTCTTCTCTGCCTCACCATCAAATTGTGGTTCCAATGTGTACTTTGTACTTAAAAGATAAGCTTTTTGGCTAAGGCTTGATGGCTCTTTTTCCCTCTTGTTCTGGAGGAAGGTTTTTTTTTTTTTTGGAACAGATTTCAAGCATCACAGTTAGGGATTATTCACTTTTAGTCTCTTAAATACAATTGGCAAATGCCAGGAAAAAATACTTGGCTAATATGTGCCAGATTACTTAATAATGAACACACAATAGTAAGGATACCTGCTTCTCTCCAACCCCTTACTTATTTGTGATATGGAATAATTGACAGGAAAACAGAATGTCCAGATATTAGAGCCTCAGAAATTTTTATATTGGCCTCTTCTGGAAAAAAAAAATAGCTTTAGCTACTGTTGTTTTGGTTAAATCTTATCATGTGTACATTAGAAGTCAAATTAAGAATAAGAAGACCTGCATTCTTATCCCAGATCTGCCATGAGCTAATTGTGTACCTTGAAGTAAATCACTCAGAAAGTCATTCATTCAAGTCAGGTGGCAGGCTCAATGATCTCCGAATACCTTCCAGTTTAAATAGACTATGATTTTCTCTAAAACTAAAATTCATTAGATAATGAATATTTTTTGTTACCTTTACAAATTTGCTATTAGTAAAAAGTCATGTTTTTGGTCATGATCTAATAAAGAAAAATGCAGTATGCAAAAGACTAGTTTTGCATTTTGAGGCAACTCATTGTGAATTTCCTGTCATCAAGCTATATTCCTTTCAAAATCTCCATAGGTTACTAGGTTTCTGTGGGGACATAGTTCTGTTGTGAGGCATAAGACTTTTATACGGAGTACCGCTCCTAGTGTCCTTCCAGATTCCAAATAGGGAGGATATTCTAGAATGGTAATACTAGGAATAAACAGGAGGAGACAAATGTAAGAGATAGACATAAATCAATAAGGCTTTACCAATTGTTGCCACATCTTAGCCCATGCCACCTGTCATTCTTGTTTCCTTCCTACCTCATATACTCTAATTCTCAAAATTCCTCCCCATAATCCTGACACATGTGAAGTCCAGCAACCAGTCCTACAAAACAAATCTCGAATCCAGCCCCTCTCACTCTCCACTGCCAGCATCCTGGGCCTCCCACTATTTCTCACCTGGATGGCTGCAAAAGCATTCAAAGTGTTCTCTTATATTCCACTCTTGTCTGAACTCTAATTCATTTTCCATGCAATAGCCAAGTAATCTTTTTAAAGCATAAGTTAGAATATGTTGCAATTCCATTTAAAACTCAAGGATTTTTCCTTTGCATTTATGACAAAACATGATCCTATGGCCCAATAACAGTGTGATCCACAATATCTAGCCCTTTCTCCTTCGCTTTCTTTCTTTGGTAATATTTAGCCCACACTATGTATGACTGGTTTCTTCTGGCTTTGTCCAATGTCAGCTGAAATCTCCTTTCTTCAAATAGGCTTTTCCCAATTGTTTTACTTCAGACCTTACTGTATTTTCTATCTTAGCTCCCTGTTTGCATGCTCGATAGCACTTATCACAATCCACAAGTAGCTTTTAATGCATTTGTGTTCCTTTTTTTATTTGCTTGATGAGATCAAAGATCATGCTTGTCTTATTCATTGTGGAAATACTATAATAAATATGTGTTGAATGAATGAATAAATAAATGAACAAAATGCATTTGTAAGCTTAGTTATCTGCACCAAGCACTTCTAAGAATGAGATATAGCAAAATTTTGACAAATGAAGAAGATCATTAAAATTCTGGTTCATGTAAGTTATTCAGAGTGGCAAATTACAGGCAATGGGGGCAGTATGGAATCACTGGGGACCAGGGTGCTGTAAGAATGCAAAAGAGAAAAATGAAAGAGAAAAATAAAAATGATATCAGGACACCTAAAACTAGTATACCTACCCCCACTAACATAGTTTTGCTTTTCTGGATGACCTTTATTCCATTTGTCATTCTTATGCTGCTTTATATACCAGACTTTCCTGTCTCACCTTATTTTTTAATTCTATTTGTATAAGTTTTTTTCTTATTTTTTGGCTCCTCAAACCCAGCGATGACCCCATGTTCCTTCTTTGTGGCTCATCTTTATCGGAGCACTTTTTGACTAGCCATTTCACCATCCACTGTGGTGATGGTCAGATTATTTAAAAACAAAATAAAACCAAATTATTCATTCAGCTTCTGATAAGTTGTTATTCAAACAACTTATTATATAGGAAACATTATGTTCTTCCCACTGATGTGAAAAAGAAAACTATAGAATCCTTCCACAGAACAATTGTAACTAATAATTCTCTGGTAAAAGAGTTCAGTGAGATCAATGGATTGTACATTAAGTGATTCCTTTCTTCAGGCATTTAAAAAAAGTTGCTATTGATAGAGTATACCTGGATTGCTTCCTCATATGGAAGCCAAGTATTTTCAAACTTTCATGGTTAAATTTAGAGGGATATGAATATGTTCAAATTTAAAGAAGTAAAATGTAAAATGTAAAATGCTTAATTTCTTTTATTTGGATTATTAAATCCCATGACAAATGGATTGTATCTGTCCTGAATTTATTTGGCTATTTTGTATATGTTCTGGCATCTCTATCATAAAAAAAAATAATTCTTAAAAATGAGTAAGCTGTATGGTATGCATAAAAAAAACAATAATTGCTTCATAAAAACTTTTTACTTTTCTATACCTAGATGTTTTATTTATGTGCTTTTATCCATAGGTGGTACCTGGCTACAAATACAGTTTTATTTCAGTTCAGGAAAAGAAGAACACAGCAAAGTACTTCTGGAATTAATTTTCCCGGCCATGTTCAGTCTGCTGTAGTTGAGAGTGTCTGGCAGCATGAGCCCTGGCTTGTCTTTTTACTTCTCTCACTATTCCCGATGACCCCAGAGCACTATAGTTCTTCTCATATGTCAGCTTGTCTGGCATTTGTTCTACAAAGAAGGAATGAAATAGCAGCTACTGACATTTGCTTTGTACTAAAGGAAGAAAGAGCAAGCGTCTTGTTATCTGAGCTCAGTCTTGTAACAGGTAGTTTTCAGAAGAATCTCTGAATTCTATTTCAAAATCAAATTTGTACTTTGTTTTCAGTTTTAACATTTTACATAAAAAATAGAAGGGGATCAAAGGTTTTGAAATAGATATTTTAAAAAATTTGTTTACAACATATGTAATAACAAAAGGCTTAGTGCTCGTTAAACTAAAACTGGCAAATGGTCATGGATTATTACGAAGTGTGATGACATCAGTGTGACTGGGAGACGTCTCACAAAGAACAGGCACGTTGTCAGGTACATTGAAAGAAATCAGTTCCTAGAGATCAGGTGCCCACTTTAAACCTAAGCATGCATGTGTGTGTGCATGTGTGTGCATGTGTTTTAGAATTTTAATCTTAACATTAAATTTTTCATTTTTTGTTCTTGTGAACGTTTATTTTAAAAATAAATTTATGTTTTCCAGGAAGTTTATATATTTTTGATGCAGGAATTAATTTCTGCATCTCTCCTTTATCTTCAACAGCAGCATGGAAATCACATGACAGAGCAGCTGTTATTTATTGAGCATTTACCTTGTGACAGGCACTTCAGATGCATTTGTTTAATTCAACAATTCTATGTGGACTATAATAATATATCCATTTTACAGATCAGGACTTTATAGGCTGGGCATTATAAAATTCCAAGGAATCATGGAGCTTTTAAATGGCAAAACTGGGATTATAAATCTATACTATGAGTATTTTCTAGAAAGTTCCTGGTAACAGGAGGCAAAAATACAAGAAATAGCCTTCAGAGTGGCAGAGAGGGAATTATTCCCCATTACGAATGGACTGAGGCAGAGCAAAGTTCAAATAGTACCCTTTTTAACTGAGCCAAGTTAGATTGCTATGAATAAAAACAAATGAAGCCTAATAAATCATTTTACTTTTTAAGATGATAAAATTTATTTTAAGGAAATCTAAATCACTAGTCTTGAGAATAACATCTTAGCAGGAAAAATATGGAACCAACCAACTGACTATCCAACTTGGAAACAAGATTTGTGTTTATAAATGAACAGTTTTAACTTGTATTTTTGTTTTTATTTATCACTAAATATACTTTAAATGTTTCTTCTCAAAAGATGTTAAAAGATATAAAATTGAGAATGTTTTCTTGGATAGTAGTAAGTCTACATCTACTACTTAATTTGGTCATGGTGAACACTAGGCCATTGTCATAGTTATAATTGTAGTACGGATTATAACATGCTCATTTTGAGGCTGTTAAATGTACATGTGAGTTTAAAGAGTAGAGAACACATTTTTCTCAAATTGTGCATTTCATATGCAAAGTAGAAAGGAATGAAGAATTAGGTTCTTTAGGGTATGTCAGGAAATCTGTTAGAGATTTGACTACTAAGTACTAAAACTCAGGCAGCCCAAGGTTTTGTCCCATAATGGGTTATGATTTGAATGATACAGCCTGTATGCATCTACATGTTTTTGGAAGGAATTTGTTGGTACATAAGAAGTAAGACATTAGCTTCTCATTGTGGGAATAGGTTGTCTGCTAAAACATATTTCAATAAATGCTTTCTTTAATTAATATGTTTAACTGTTTTCAATCCCAATCCACTTAATTGGAAACGCTTGTCTAGCTCTCTAGAAACACACTATATGGCAAAATAAGACATCTTTTCAGCCTGTAGAACATTGCAATGGATGGAAATTTCTAAGAACCAAGTTAGTATTCTTCTCTTCCTAGTAAAAGAATCTTATTTTCTTTAACAAATTATTTTGTATGATTAGAAACAGTTTACTTTCTAAAGCAACTTATCACAATATATACAAATATTGAATAATTATTTTGTACACTTTCAACTAATATAATGATAAATGAAATGTCTTCAACAAATCATTATTTTATTAAACCCATAATGTCCATAATGAAAACTAATAGATGGAGATATTAAAAAAATACGATGATATATTATTAAGTAATAGGGCTAATAATGAGGTTATTATTGAATTTATTATAAATCTGTATACCCAAGTCCCGAATCAGTTAACAGGAAGGTTGGAGAGTATCTTTACTTCTTTCAGAAACAGTTGACTATGATGCACAGTTAAGTTAGAAAGGGGTCAGGAGGATATGTTACATATTTAATGCTACAAACAGTAATAGCTTAAACTATTTTGTTGGAAGAGAAGCAAATTGAGTTCTTAGAATTTTGAATTAAGGAAAACACAGGATACTATTAGATGCGATTATATGAAATGATATCCTTTCTACGAATGGAAGTCATGCTTTGATCAACATTTTTTTTTTAATTGCCTGGTGGTTAGCAGGTCAAAGCATCTCAGAGCCCATCTCTGGAGTTAGCTGTGATCAGACTCTGCAACCAAGTCTTCCAAAAGAATATTAAACATGTAAACTGACACATATTTTAGACTTTTTTCTGAAATCGGCAATGTTTTGTCCAGATATGTTTCCAAAGCAATGAAAAAGCCACTAATTCAGATTGAAATTACATTTCTTTGAGTATTTTTATTTTGATTGACTTTTCTAAACTGTCTAATTATGCAAATGAGAAAAATCATTTCTCAATTTTTTAGAAAAGTAAAAAAAATCAACTGAAATCTAAATGTGGATAGAAAAGATGAGCAAATAATCTACTGGATTAAAGACCAACAATTTTAAATGCATCTTTTCAAATCCTCTGAAAAGCAAAAAATTTTAGTGTGCTTGCATTTGGGGGATGATGATGATGATGATGATGATGATGATTGACAAAAATGCAATTATTAAGAATATGTTCATTTCTGATCTAAAGGTCACAGATTTAGAAAATATTTCAGGAGGAGTGGTATTAGTATTTTGATTTCTGCATACATGGATGCCTTTTCTGGCAGTTTAGAATATGATTAAAGGACAAATTATTTCTGGAAAGTTTGAAATTGAGAGTGACTTATTCCTCAATTAAAAATAAAATATTTTAATTAAAACAGCCTCCCAAATGTGGCTCCTGTTGTCACCTCCAGGATAGCATGCTGGAAGCATCTCCCAGTGCTCAGTTTATGAAATGTAAGTCATCAGAGTGTCAAAACACACAAAAACATGGCATTTTCAAAATAGATAACTGTATTTGTCAGAATCTTATTGGCATTTGGAGTAAAAGATGGAAGCAGAAAATGGAGCAGCACACACAGATACTGTGGTTCACTGGTCAGTTCCACCATAGTCAAAGGACTTTTGTTTTTATTGTTTTCTTCTTCAACTTAGTTTTTATGGTTAGATTTTAAATTGGTTCTTTGTTAATGTGTTCATTATGAATCTGTTATTAAAAGGAGAGGAGTGTACTTTTTATATAATATTGACTAGTCCATTTTTTTCTTTCGATACATGTTGGCATATTAAAAAATAACCTTATGTGATTGATTTCAGACTGTGATATTTGTATGGTTGATGACTTTAGACTTTTAAAAACAGCAATAGTAACTCATTACTGCTTCAAATTATAAAAAGGATCTTTAAATTTGGCCATTTCTAATCAACTTATATTTGAGCAAATTTGGGTAGAACATGGTGATATTTCTTGAGAAAAAATATGGTACCTCTATTTATTTTTGATTAACAGGAGATGTATTGATAGCCTGTCAGCATGGTATAAATGCCTTCATCATTATAGTTTCTTATCGGATCTGCCTAAAAATATTTGAGGTAGAGAAAACAGGTTTATCAGTATCTCTTTAAGAGATGAGAAAACACCACTTCATCATTTAGAGGAAGCTCAGAGAACCAGCCAAGGACTCTAAGCTAATAGTGGCAGTGGCACATCTAAATAGAGCTCAGATCCAATTTTCATCTAGGGTACCTTACATTGTTACAGGCCATGACATCTCTCTAAAAACATAATCCATTCTCAGCCCTTTCTCAATTGTAATGCTTACAAAGCCTTCCTTCTTATCACTTGAGCATATAGATTTCAGATTCAATTTTTATGGTTTCGTAGATGATTAGAATTCAATGATCTTCTTGTCCAACCTTGTCATTTAATAGATAAGCCCATTAAGGCCTTAAGAGTTTAAATGACTTGCTCAAAAACTAAGAGCAGGTTTGTGGCAAACAATTTCAGAAGCTTTTCTATCGAACTCAACAATATTAACTTTACTTTTAAAGAATTGTCCAAATCATATCATTGATCTGATAAGAAAAAAATATTTAAGGAAACAATGAGAAGCTTGTCTCATTTCAAAAAAATGGTGGGGGAGGGCAATGAGGGGGAAGGAAAAAAAGGAAAAGAGAAGGAAAAGGAAAGGAAAGGAAGGAAAACTTACCTACCTCAACTATTTTACTCTGACTAGAAAAAATGACATTGGTTTTATGTCACATGTAACTGACTGAGCTAAGGATGTGCCTATATGAAGAAACAAGTCTGGTTGTACCTTTTCCAAGTAAAGGTGATCCTTTGTTTTGTTGTTGTTGTTGTTATGTATGTGTGTCTGTGTGTGTATGCATGTGTTTTATTTTTATCTTGGACACTCCAAAACAGTTCTTAAGAAAAAAAAAAAAAACCTTAAACTAGTTGTAAATGAGGTACTGCGTTAGTTCTTTAGTTCTTCAGAAAGTGTGATGAAGACATTGGCTGTCTTAGGATAGTCATATATCTTGATAAATGGTAGTAAGGAGGTAATCTTATAATTTAGTTAACAATTAAACAAACAAACAAAACCTCTTAATAAATTGTGAGTGCTAATTATACTGGAATTAATAAAAGAAAATAACTCTAAAGGCAAGCTAAAATAATTTTTTTCCAGGAGGGCACAGACAGTGTTGGAAGAGAAGTTGGATGTATACCTTTAAGAAAGTAACTCCATCTCTCTAGGCCTCACTTCTTCAACTGACAATGAAAAAGTACATAAAATAATCCATAAGATTATTTTACATTTCTGAATTCAAATTTCTGTATTATACAGGGAATTCTTACATTGGATTCCTTCTTCCCTCTCTCCATTATGGTTCATACCATCCCCGCTTGGCTCAGCATTGTGTCCAGCCTTGAAGAGTTTGTGTGTTTATAAGTGTGTGTGTGTGTGTGTGTGTTTGTGTGTGTGTGTGTGTGTGTATGTGTAAGGGGGGAGTGGGAGTGAGCATTCTATAATCAATTTCATTTTCTAGATAGAAACAATTTTTTCTAAATAGGCAATAGGACGTTGTCAGTTCCCATTTTTCAATAGCTCGCTATGTTTCGTAGGATAAAGGCCAAAATCTTTCACAACAGTAGGAACACCTGTGTGACCTGCACTCCTTCTTAATCTCTGTTTTCATTAATTAGCATCCTGTCTTTCAAGGTCTTTGCTTGAAGCATTCCTCCAAACATTTCTTTGACTCTTCAATTGGCAGAGATAACTTCCAATCATCCATCAAGTCTATGCATACACATAAATCTATCTATTTATTCAACAAATAACAGCGAGTTCAAATTATGTATCAGGAGTATTTCAAAGTACTTGTGCTATATCAATTAGTAATCATTCTAGTGAATCTTACACTGTTTTGTTTCTTTTTATCTTATGTTTACCTGCATGTTTCTAAAGTCAGGCCCATGTTAATATTGTTTATTACTGTTTCTAAAACTAAAATACAAAACAAAAGAAAACAGACATGGTGCTGTCCTGATACATAATTGGCACCACTGACTGAAAGTAACTGTTATACAATGAATTTGGTGGCCAACCTAGCATCTCAGTCTATAAAGCAAGTTGGCTATTAACAAAAGTGTTTTTTCTGATTATTGTACTAAAATATTACTTATTAAAATAAATACAGTTTTAAAAATGTATGATCATTATTTTAGAAGGCATTAAATCTGCATTATAATTTTAGGAAGTTCATTTCTATGCACTTCCTGTACAACTGGCTGCTTTCCTTGTGGGATAAAAATCTTAAGTCATTTTATCTATAAAATATTGATAACCTGAAAGAGGCATAGAAAAGTTAACATTGTCTGTTTTTGCTTGTTATTTGTGGTGTATCTATGAATATTATATAGGAGAATATCACATTATCTAGAAAAAATTAAATTTGATTGCTGGGTACCTTTTTTCTAATTGTCATTGTAACACATAATTTTCAACCTTGAATGTCATGGTGATTTTCTTACCTATATTTCCTAGAGAGATGAGTTTTCTACAGCTTCTTAACCAGAGAGGAGAATTTGATTTGTTATAATTAAGTACCAGGTGATAAGCAACTGAGACATTGATTTACAGTTTTTGTTATTATATTTCATATGTTATGATGGTTTTATTTGAATAATAATAACATTTATTAAGTTAGGCTGTAAAATAGAGAAATGATTAAATTTATTTAAGTTTCTTTATTTATATACATTAGATATTTTTATAATCTATTTAATTATTCAAGGACTTACCAACTACCTGCAGGTATATAGGACAATTACCCTAACCTGCCCTGCATAACTTACTTAAATGAAAAAAAACAAGTCATATTTTTAATTAGATTACATTTTAATATTAACATTTTTTAGCTTCTTATCCCATTTTATCAGTTAAAACTGGCATGTAAAGTAAAGACTGGATAGAAAAAAATAAAAATAAGAGCACATGAAATGATATTCAATCTTATTAATAATTTGGAAATTAATTTAAAGTAAAACTAAATAATAAAGTGGCATTTTGTAGACATCAGATTTACCAAAATTTAAAAGTCTAGTGATGACAAGTATTGGTGTGATATGGAAAAGTGGAAAGTCAGACTGCTGGAAGGGGTGAAAAATTATATATTGTGTGGAACAATTTGACAATACTTTAAAAAGATGACACTGGATGCAATGCAATCTAACACTGTCCTGTGTAGGTATAACCCAGAGATGTTGTTTCACACATGCTCAAAATCATGCCTAAGAATGTTTTTTGAAATGTTTTTGTTGTGAAAATTATAAACAACATGAATATTCATTAGTAAAGTTAACTGTGACAATGTCATACTATCAGATACACAAAACTAATAAAATGATTTGGTTTCTTCATTTAAAAAATAATTATTTTTCATCTTATACTCTTTTAGTCTCTGAGGAAAGAGCAACAAAAAACAAAGTCATAACAAAAAATCTTAAATACTATTTCACTTTGTAATCAAAGAAGACAAATTGTGTTAGCTTAACAAAAGTGAGAAGAAACATAAGCTAGAGTAAGTAAATAATGCTATCTCAGATAGAGTGGTCAAGTAAGGCCTCTCTATAAAGTAATATTTGATTAGAAAGCTGAATTAAGTGAGTAAACCCTGCAGTTAAGTGGAAGAAGATCTTACACAGAAGAACCAGTAAATTCCAAAGACGCACATCAGAGGAGTCATTGTCTTGCAATTTCTGTCCAGAGAAAGTGGAATAATAGAATTTTCGTTTGGCTTATATGGATGAGACTGAAGAAGGAGCATTCTGGAAATAAGAAAAATAAAAAGTTTGGTTTTGGACATGTCGAATGTGACATGCATATCAGGAACCTAGGTATTGTTGATGTCTTGGTCCCTGTGTATAGGAAGCTTGGTGCTAAAGGGGAATGTTCGAGGCTGGAGGTACTTAGTTGGGAAACTTCAATCTGTAAATTAAAACTGTGGGACTGGCTGTGATTATCTCAAACATGAGCATAATCATTTAAGGACTGAGGTTAGTTAAATATTTAAAGATTGAAAAATAAGAGTATCCAGCAAAAAGAGAATAGAAAATTATTATAAAGATGAAAGCAAAGAACCAAAAATTTTTGGTGCACATAATATAAATTAATTAGAAAGGAAATTATACACCAATGAAAAATTGTGTTTGTGTGTGTGTGCAGGAGAAAGGAGAGAGAAGGAGGGAGAGAGAGAAGGAGGGAGGATGGAAAGGAGAGAGAGAGAGAGAGAGAGAGAGAGAGAGAGAGAGAGAGAGAGAGAGGAGATCGTAAAGCAGTATCTGGTCAGAGAGTAAAATGTTAACATTAGTTAACACCATCTAGGAGATAAAAGATAAAGTTTTGTATATATTTTACTTTATCTTTTATTCTTTACTATATTTTTAAAAAATAATTATGTACTATTTTTTGCAATTAGCATCAAAACTTTTTTCATTAAAAAGGTCAGGTAGGTTTCTCATAGTCTCAGTCAGGATAAATTTCTACTCTTATTTTTGTAAGCTTTTGTATTTTTTTTGCTTTTGTTTTTTTTGTATTTTTTTTGCTTTTGTTTTTTTGCTTTTGCTTTTGTTTAAGCTTTTGTTTTCTTTTGTAAGCTTTTGTATTTTTTCCCTAGAATCAAGTTCAATACCCTTTATCTTACATCTATTATTTATAAGAACAAAATCCTTGGAATGAAATAATTTTTGAGTATGAGATATCTTGGCTGAACCTTAAAGTACAAATTAAATTAAAATTTTTTCACTGTATCATATAAAAAAAATTTTTAGAATGAATGATGTGGGTTATGAGATGCTAGATAGGAAAACTTATTGTAGAAGTTTCCAAAATCTTGTACCAAAAGGATAATTTAAACCATTTTTGCCAAAATTCATCTTGTCTTTATGTGTAGGAGTACCATGTGTATTTGTGAATGTTTGAGTATGTATGTGTGTGTGCATTAGTTAAATAAGTCACAAGTCACAAGACATTAAGGCAATTACATGCTGCTTTATGCTAGTATCTTTGATGATAGGTAGAATTTTTTAAGGATTGACTTGAAGAATCTGTTCACTTTCTCTACAGGAGGACTTCTGACATTCTCAGAGAGCAAATATGAAAAGTAGACTCCCCAACATATGCAAAATATCATTAAGGTTTATCTTAATCTAAATACAGGCAAAAACATCTCAAGCAAATGCCAGAGCAAAGTAGGGCAAATAGAGTCACATACCTAAAAGAGCAAGTCATTGTTACTTTAAGCGACATGAGATAACTTTGAAAAGTGTAGCTTAAAAGAACAGGCATGATGTCTTTGCCTGAGATAAGTATAATGTAAAGTATATTGCCAATCTGAGAAAAAAAAAACAATAAACAAGAAAGAAAATTGCCTTTTCTTATGAGGAGGCACTTAAACATCTTCAGAGGATTTGACATAGCATGATTATTCTCCAGATGTGAGACTGACAGAAACGCTAATATCATGAGACATTTGCAACCTTATTACTCATATGCCAATTTAAAGTGATACCCATTTACTGCTACCAAAAGACATGTTAGAGAAATTCACAAGTGATAGATGAATAAATGGTAAAGAAAAAAATTAGGAATGGTTTGAGGCTTGTTCTTAACCTCTGAGAAAGACTCCACTTATTTTAATTAACAGTTTTTTCTTTGTTAAAAATATTTCTTGATGTTCCCAAATATACAAAATATTTTTGTTGTGTTTTGTGTTGTTGCAAACCAGAAAGGCACTTTTTATTCTTATGATTAAGAAATTAGGATGGTTTATTCATTATATAATTAATAGTCTGTAATTCAAACAACTTTTTTTCCAACCAATGAACAGACGTATTTAGTACATGATATTTAAGGCAATAAAATGCCACACAATACAATATTATCCTGAATGTTGTACATTATGCTGTTTTTACCTAAACAACTCTAAAATATTTTAGAAATCAAGAAATTAAAGAACTTATTTCTGTTTCCTAAGAAAAGAAATCAGACAAATAAAATTCTTACCTTATAAGCCAGATGTTAAATGCTGTAATTTTCATAGAATTTTTACTATTCATTAAAAAATTCAAATCTTGTCATTTATCTTTGCATAACAAATAAAGATCAAACATTTTCTATCTATATGAGGGTAGGTATTTTTCATGATAAAAATGTTTATCAAAACAGTGCTTAATGACTATTGTAATTACAATCTTGCTATATCTCTTTTTTGTCAACAAAAAAACAGAAATAGAAAGAAAATTTAGTTTTTACTTGAATGAAATTAAAGAGTAACCTGTTAACTATTAATCAGCAGAAATGCCTAAGAGCCTCCTTCTACCATCTTTCAGTTGAGATGTCAATGATTTAGCAAATCAAGATTTGTAATCTGTTGGCCATCCTGTCCAATGTTACAAGTTTTAGCAAATATTGTAAGCCCAATTACAGTATAATCACTGCCTCAGGGGAATTTCCAAAAATTAGGCAATCAAAGAAGAAACTAGTTTACCAGATAATCTACTTCCTTAATCATTACATGAATTGTTGTTTTGGTAATATTGTACTTTAATGTCTCATTTCATAATTGCAGCCTAATTATACAGAATTCAGAGAAATTTATACTAAATATTATGAAAACTAAGGAATAGCAGATGTATTCTAATAACATAAATTTACTGTTTAGGGATAAATACCAGTTATTCTCTACCTCACAGAGAAAAAGAATCTTGAGGAAGTCATTTATTCTCAAACCATTGATAATTGCTTAAATATTAAAACAGACTCATTAAATAAAATTTTAAAACTTCCAAAAAGTTAACTAAATATGCCACTTATTCAATGCATTTGTAAAATCACATGAATTATTTTCCAGAATTATTTTCCTAAATTAATTTATATAATAGAAAGAACTTTAATGGATATTTGATAAAAAGCTACCAAAATTCAGACCATTGGAATTTGCTTTTGGCTTCTCTTGTAACCTTAAAAAGTAATTAACCAAAATTTTAATGCTTTTGAAAATAGTACATAAAAATTTATCTTCATCTTGATTTTCCTAACCACTTCTAATCAGCCAATTTTCATAAAAATATTAAAAGGCATTAGATAAACAATAATTTGGATAATTCACAAATTGACATTTGATCCTTGACATCTTGAGAATTCATTATATGCTACCATATTATACACTACTGCACACATACAAAAATTAGAAAAACCATGAATAAAAAATCATGGTCCAAAATATCTTGGCAGTAACCTGTATGCTATTTTCTGTCCGGAATATTTTAGGCAAATTTTCAATTAAAATGGATTGTAATTAAATTATTTTGGGCAGAAATGTACTGTAGCCTTTGATTAAGTTGATGACTTCAGCTTTTTAAAATGCATAATCTATTCTTAAAATGACATCAAGTTGGCATTTATGGAGATTCACATGCTCTCAAAGCATTTAAAGATTTGGCTTTCTTTCTCCTTTTTCATTACTCCTGGAAAATATGATTGATTCAGTTTTATACACATGCAGAATGTCATCAACATGGTGCCAAGTATACCCCATTCAGAAAAAAAAAATTAAAAGGACATTTCTTTTTCTGAAATGTGGCAGCCAAAATTATGCAGATGTAGAAGTTTGAAATCCTAAGGCTACACAGCAGAAATTGTTCAAGGAGAATTTATGTACATTGATTTTCCTTTTCCATTCACAAACAACAGATTCGTAAATACCAAAACAGTCCTTATCAAAGCAATATAATGATCAAAGTGGTTCTTTAATGACTTTATTCTCTTTTCCACTTGTGCCCAAACCATCATATCTTTGGTTCTTTTTTCATGTCCTTTTTTTCAGATTTGTTTAAGTGGTTCATTTATCTAGGACTTTCCCTATAGCCTCCAGACATCTGAGGCTGTCATGGCCATGTTTCTCAAGTCAGTTTTTCCAGACCCTGTAACATATCCATGTACTTTCATATATCAGATTGCATCTAGTCAGAGACTCAAACTTGGTTAAAGTGATATGGGCCATTAACTTATTTGATAAGCTCTTTAGACCTTAATTCTCATTTAATATATATGAGTGTTAATAGCCAATAGCAGCCTACTACTGACACTCCACTTTTGGAAGCTCTAGGATGATATCACATGAGAATAAAGGAGGATATTTAGAACATACTCATATCATGTGGGATCTGTGGAAACAATCTTTGATGGGCAGACTATGGCAGCTTAATTAAATGTCTCTGAGAATAGATTATTTTTAAAGAAATCAAGATTATCTGTACAAACCATGCAATCATTCATTCATCAATTCATTCACTTATTCAACACATCTTATTGTATAGACCCTGAAGATGCAGAAGAGAAGAGTATAGATCTTGCATCTTCATTTGGTTTAAGTCTAGCAGGGATGCACTCAAGTGACAGAAATCTACGTACATTGCCTATTCAACTCACTCCCAGCCAAGCAGAAAGTAAAAATAAGCACAATACTATTAAAACCAATAATGATAAAAATTACTACTTAAGTGTTGACTAGGAGCTCTACACACACCTCTCATTCATCCCTAGGCAAAGCTGTGAAGAATTCTGAATCTTTATTGTCATTTTATTCACTTTTTATCACCTTGATAGTCCTTTTCCCTTCATATTAGAAGCAAATGCATCACTTTTTCAGGTCCACTTAAAAGAACCTGCTTTTGTATCCATTCTTACCTTATTTCTTTTCATCCTTTCCTCTGCCCAGCTGTAAGGATTGAATTAAGCTTTTGGCAACAATCACCATCTCAGAAATGACAATGATATTTTAAATTTTATTTTCTCTACAGAGAAATAGGGATTATAAAGCAAAACACAATTAAAATATGAAAGGTTTACCCTGATAGATATAGCCGACAAGTATGTATACTTTGTAAGTTGGTAAACTGATCTTCTTAAGAAACTGGTTATAACTTTTGCAATATGTAATTATTAGACCTTTGCTTCAAAAGGATTCACACATAGCTGAGAAAAGCACCTCAGTCTCTGCAGTTCATAGACAGACATGTTGATCAATCTTGTGGAATGTCTGTGTCTCGCTAACACTTTTTGTATCCTCTCAAACCTCAAAGCCATGGGGGAAGTATGTTAACTTTTAGTAGATTCAATTATTCAGATGGTACACAACACCCTGGCTATAGTTTTAAGTAGTGCTATCATTCAGACCCAGGTGCAAGAAGCAGATACTTTTGAGCACAGATCCCAAAATGAGTGGCATGTTTAATACTTTTTCAAATGAAGAGTTTTATGAGATTTAACCATTCTTCTGCTTATTCATGGCTTTATGAAAGTATTTTGGATAATAGATGAATCATGGCAAATGTAAAATCTTCATGTTTCTCCTTCTACCATGACACCTTGTTTCTTTCTGTTTAATTCTCATCCATTTCTCTTCTCCATAAATAAATCTTAGAAACCAAGGGTAGTTAAGGCAGAATGTTGAGAATAGTAGAATGTAAGACTGATGTTCATCCTGGTGATGTTTCATTTATTTGTTTATGCTGTTTGCTTTAATGCATTTTATAAACTTATTTCTATCAAAAATCAGCTTGGGATAACTGTGAGTAAAGACATGATCTCTGAGGGATTGCTTTCTGAAAGTACATTCTTAAAATATGACTTAAGTAACCTACTTCCCCTAAATAAATTCAATTATTTATTTAAGCAACCAACAAAATAATTGAGATGGAGTCATAACACACTAGTATTCTAGGAATATGTCAAAACAATTGTTTTCAGTTTGGAGCCACTGGGGATCGAAGGCCCCTATCACATCCTAACTTTTAGATGCATATATCTGTAAGCCACATGAGCCACTGGGATTCTCATTAGTAAATGATAGTAAGATTATATCTTTCAGTGCTTTACTCTCTTAATATCCACACTATAAAGCTGATAGGATGGACATAGACACTCCTAATGTATAAATGATGAAACTGAGATTAAGATTCCATGGAGCTACGAATTCAGACTACTTCCCTACAGCACTCTTCTCAGAGTACCACAATTTCACCAGGTGCCTTGAATTTCCTTTCTTGCTCTTTCTTCCTTTTCTTCACACACAGCCTTCTATGCTCAGTAAGTGTAAAATGAATTTTATTGCTTGAATACATTTTGTCACCTGCTGAGGTAACAGGCATTCTTCCAGAGCTTAAGTTTTCACATTAGATGTCTTTGAGTACTAACTCTGAATCCTCTCTCTATCGTATGCAAATGTTTCAATGCTTAACATATGGTCAAAAGTAATTAAATACATATTTTGTGTGAAATTTTAGAGAACTGATATTTTCTCCCAATAGGAAGGATTTTAAGAAATGAGTGATTAATTGAACATTATACAGTGTGTTTATGAGGTTGGTATGTGGTAATGGCAGAAAAAATAAACACAAAGGCCATTGCTTTGTTTTTTTGAGGTATTTATTTTTTCTGACTATGATGCAAGAACAGATGGCAGAGGCTGTCAGCTGGGTTGTGAGGCCCTAGCAAACAGGAAGTAGGTAATGATAAATGATTAGTAATTTCTTATAGTAGAGCAACTATACAGAAGGTTCTGCCTTAATAAATAGATGCTGGGCTAACATAATCATTTATGGAATCTTGTCCAATACTTTTTTTGTTGTAAGAAAAGAAAATGCAGAAGGCTTTTCTTTGCCTTTGTGTAATCTACTTTAGAAAACTGACAATCATCTATTTGCTCTTGAAATAAAATTATTGGCCTTATCTAAAAGGTGAAACCTCATATCTCTTGCAAGATTAGTTGGATTTTTTTTTCTTCTGTAGGCAGTTGGGTTTACTAAATACTTCTTATTTGCTCACCTTTGTCATGCCAGCCATGATTTGTTTGTCTCATTGGTTAAAAATTTAGTCTAGTAATTTCCCAAATTTGTATCAAGTTTCAGGTGAAGGAATGAAAGAAATTCTTTATTTGATTTGTTTATACAATTGATTATTAAAAATCAGTTTTGAAAGGGGATCGGTGCCTAATACAATAGAAAAGTTAAATCGCTGTAATCAGAATAAGTCTGAATTGCAATTTTATCACTTTCTATCTATATGTCCATAGTCGATAACTTTATCTTTCTGGGTCTCTGTTAATCATCTGCAAAATGGAAAAAAGAAATCTGTTTCAAAGCTACTGTGAAGATAAATTATTTTTAATTAAGAAAGCCAGTACTATATAGCTTCTAGTAGCTAATAGGCATTTGCAAAATGATAGCACTATATTAAATATTAGTGGCAGCTATATTACAACTACTGCTACTACTACTACTACTACTACTACTACTACTACTGATAACACAATGTCTTGGAAGAAATAAGCACCACAGCAGGAAGAATGTGAGAATCTTCCAGACGGTGTGCTGCAAACAGAGTGATGCATGACATAGAGACTTTCCTTCTGAGAAGCTGCAAAAATGATAGTGAGAACTACCTGGTATTGAAAATGAACCTCTTCATTTATCATAAGTAAAAAGTACAAAAAAAACCCCTAAAAACTAAAACTAAAAACTAAAAACTAAAACAGTTCTGTTAATATTTCTGTTTGGTTTAGTGTTATTTACCACAGTGATAAAAAATGAGAACCATTTTGATATTTGACATTCCCACAAGAAGCAATAATTTAAAAGCCTCTTCTAACTGTTGTTCTTGACATATTGATCACTGCTTCTTTACGATTTAATTTATGATGTTAAACTTAAGATATGAACTGATAAATGAATGTCTAACAAATGAGTTCTTCAAATTCAAGCTTTAGAAGAAGATAGCTCACCCCGTTAAACAGCCATGCATTAAAATACTTGCAATTTGCTTATTAGTGGTAGCTTTAAACTCTCTCACATTCCAAATCATAGTTCCTATTAAATGTTAAATAACTCTAGTGTATGTCTAATTTTCTTATGTATGTGATACGTATTAATCTTAAGTTTATTTGACTGAATTCCTTGTCCTTATATGCTATTCATTCAAGATAACACACGTTGTCTTATTAGAAACAGGAAAAGGAGAGTTGTTTATGGGAGAGCCCATAGGTTATTGCACACTCTCTGTAAATTAAAATTATAGGTCCTGTATATTCAGGTACAAGGGCCTTTTTGTAATCTATGTCCTGTATGGACTTTAAGCCTCATTGCTGTTCAGTCTCTTATGATAGATAATGAAAAAATAAGGGAGACTTTTTTGTTGCTAGAATTGGGGAAAACCTCTCTCCTTTACTGGGAGACAAAGGAGATAATACTGAGAGGACAAGAGAAACAATTAGAGGCAGAGGGAAAACCGAATTACCAAGAACATGGAAGGGAAAGTTAAAGTATATTTCAGTGGTTAGTAATTCTTAGGGGTACATTGTTTTGAAAATATGATGAAACGTATGTATTTGCAGCCTTGCCTCTCCATCCCTGCTCCCACAAACAATCTGTGTACAATTTCTGGAAGTTTGCGTTCTTCGAAAAATATTTGTCATTAATGTCAGATTAAGATTTTGAGTCTTGCTAGGTAAGAGAATGTCAACAGTCAAACATGCTAAACTACTGTATTTTTTTCTATCAATATGAGGGCTTGAACAATTTTATTTATTATTCTCAAAGGCATGTTTTGACACTAGTGTGGCCACTTTAAAATGATCATTTTAATGGATTACTATTGCTGTATTTTATCATCATTGGCCACACAACAAATAGACAGAAAATAGTTATTATGTATAAATTGAGATCATGTAAGTTTTATCAAAATATACTTTATAATTTATAACTGATCCAAAGTAAAATATCTTAGAAAAAATGTTCTACTTATTTGATTATATAAAACATGCTAATAAAATTATTTGAAAATGTATTAATCTCATCAAATATATACACAGATCCTAAGACTGAGAACTACAACACTAAAGGGATTCTTGAAAAATATATGCACATTTATAAATATTATATTTTATAAAATATATTTTATGATTATACATTGTGTTCTATAAATATTATAATATTTATATGTATAAGTGTTTTATATTTAAAATGTAGAGTCTTTATTACTTCCTATAATAAAAGACTGGGTGATTCAGATAAGACATAAAAGGAGGAAATCATTTTGAAATAGTTCAAGAAATGTTCTTGAAAATGATGAAAATAGTTCCACTCCTAGATATATTCTTGGAAAATTTTAAACCATTAATGATGAAAGGAAGATTTAAAAGTCTTCCAGAGAGGGGAAAGAAGTGACATACAAAGAAACAAAAGAATTAGTATTTCTCAAGAGCAAAACCAAAATGAGAAAATAATGCATGAATATAGAAGTACAGATGTATTTCAGGCTATGTGTAGATTACAGATGAAACATTTGAAACTGTTTGAATTGTACATACTTTTTTTTTCCTATTTAAAGGAGGAAAAATTGTAATTAAAATGTTCTTAGCCTTTTTTGTTTTTAAATATGAACTTTTCCAGATTTGGAGTACATATATTTACTTACACACAAAATAAATACTTTTTTACATGTAACTTCAAATTTACTTAAGTATTTTCTTAAATGAAAATTTAAAGAAAGAAAATAACTTCAAACTATAGGTTAAAGTTGAAACAATTATCTATAAATTCTGACCCAATAACCAGTTATGCTTCCTGCTTTAACTTCAACTTAACTTACCATGCCGAAGATTTGACATTTCCTTATTTTCTCTTGATAGGGAGTGGCTGGCTTGACAAAGCTTCTCTTTTTGGCCCAGAATGTTTTCATTCTTTGACACCAGGTTCAGGTGTTACCTGTTTGTGAAACCTTTCACATTCCTCTGAAAATGCAGGGGAACTTCTTTATCGGTGCTTCTATAACACTTATATTTCTGTTGTTATTTTCATGTTGGTTTTTCTCTACAGACTGTGTATGTTTCTGCACTGATCTTGTCCTAATGACAGAGTAGAATTCATGTCTCCTTCAGGCTTGTATCCCTGTTTTTTTTCTAAGTGCTTTATCACATATAGTAAGTAGGTTGTTAATGACCCTGAGAAAAATGAATCTATTTCTTCAGTGTTCATGCTATTATATTAATTTTTAGACACTATCCACTCAACAGAATTGTCCTTCCCATTACTTGCTTAAAATTTTGTACATAATACAGACAGTTTATATTGCTTCGTGCTGACTACACTATGGCATAGGAGACATAAGTGACAATGTAGAATGAAACACAAAATTTGCTAGAAGAAAGCCTGTAATTCTACAATAAAAGCATCATATGAGAAACAAGATCCCAAAGGGATCTGATGAGAGAAAGATTGCAATGGGGATGGAATTGTTAGAAACAAGAATAGTTGTCATTATTATAAATTTATATAAGATGATGAGTGAGAATAGAGTCACAGAAAGTGATAGACTATTTAGTGTGAATTGATAAAAGTCTGAATTGCTGTGGAATTAGAAGGATGCGATTTGGTTATGAAGAGTCAATAGGACTCAAGCACATACTTGCAAAGTTACATTGATTATCTAAACATTTTTTGAAATATTTTTCATTTTGTCCTATTAACACTTTGCTTCAACTAGAACTGTTTACTTTGTTCATAGTTCAGTTACCTCTCTCATTACACAAGTTTCTTGTACTACACAAGGTTTTTGTGTTAATTTTTAGTTAAATATGCAAGACCACTGATTTTGAAAGCTCACTAATAAATCTAATTGCTTCACTCTAGACAAAATAGAATATTAAACTTTTGAAGTATATGTAATAATTAAGGTAAATGCTAACTAGGAAACCCAAAAGTTTTAACCAGAAACAAGTTATAGTACATCAATTACAGAGCTCTGCTCTGTTGACTCTGCTTCCCTTTTCTGCCCTAAATAGAGTTACTTTTTATATATGAAAAAATATCACATGTTCCCATTTAAGTAATATCAAGAATAAACAATAACACAGCAATTGCCCAACCTTTGACGAATGCTGTCCTCAATTCGTGGTTAGCTTGCCTTAACCTATTTGAAATGCCTTCAAAAAGCAAACAATGCACATAAAACAGAAGTAACTCTTTTTTTTCTTGGAAAAAAAATCATTTCCAAGTTGAATTTTACTGCCAGAAACTTTTAATTAGCTTTTATCTGGGTTTACCGTGTTTTGACCATTTTTCTCTGGTCTTCATCTCATTTAAAACCTCTCTTGGCTCCTGTTCAGACTGGCAAAGTGAGGAGCAGTTTTTCTGTTGTTACAGTGACTCTCTCTTCCTTTTGTTCCTCGGCTGCTTTTTCTTTGACTCCTGAATGGCCACCCAGCCTCTAGTTCTCCTTGGTCAAAATCTGGCTGTCTTTCCCTCTGCTGTTAAAATGTTTAGTTATAATTAGTTATAATTCAGAAAGAGGTGAAAATCTGTGCATTAAACATGATACCCCAGAGTTTTCTGCTTCTTCCTCCAAACTCAGAAAGAAATATTTTATGTATTAGGAAAATATTGATTGATTACCTTCTATATGCTAGGAACAGTTTCATACCCAAAAATTGAGTAATCAATAAGAAAAAGTTTCTTCTGTCATCAAACATATTCTTAAGGGAAGACACATAAAAATTGAACAAATAATAATATAATTGGAGATAGTGAAAAAGACTTTGAAATGAGAGTTATGTAATGAAGAACACCTGGGAAATTGCTACTTTTGAACAATCAGCCAGGTCAGACCTCTCAGAGCGGTGTCGTTGCAGCTGACAGATGAATGAGAGAAAGGACCCAACTATACACAGAATGGAGGCAGAGCACTTCAGTCAATGACAGAGACAATGCAAAATCTTTTGGGTAGGAACCAAGCAGAAAGACGTATTACAAAGCAAAGCAGGGGACATACTGGAGCATGGTATTCTAAAAGAAAGATAAATTGAATGGATATAGATTAGAAAAATGAAAATTGAAATAGAAATGTGACAGAATATGGATTATAAAAGTCTCAGCATGGAATTTTAATGACCAATTAGTAGGTTAATTGTAGTCATTCATACAAGATATAAAAACATAGTAGGTAAGAAGGAATGAAACGGAAATAGCAGGACTTGCTAAAAGATTGGATGCAGAAGATGGAGGAAAGGGAATAGTCCAAGATTAGGTCATTTTTGGGCTCTAGGTTCTAACATGTACAAACATAGCAGCCTGTTTAAGAAATGAAATAAAAATCAGCCATGACAATAATAAGGCTGGTAGTAAATATCTGAATATCTGCACATGGTTGCATCCCTCAGAATTCAGGTTCTACTTATGTAATTAGCAAATGTTTATGATGCATATTCTAGGAATAAAACATTTTACTATGTGCTGTGGAACAGAGAAAGATAAAAATAAATATGATTATTTTTACAATGAGATAACAATTTAGTTGATAGATAATATATAAGATTTTTATTTATTAAACGTAACAAAGCAATACATAATAAATCTAAATTAAATGTTAGCATGTTTACCTGGGCTGAGATTTTTGTGAAAAAGGCCATAGAAGAAGTTTGGAGATAGACTTAAAAGCTAGAATTTAAAAAGAATTTTTTTTTTCTATCCAAATAAGCATAAGAGAGGAAAGCACACTAGGTAGACAGAAGGATCACAAGGAAAATGAAAAATTACTCTATTAGAATGCTAAGTGGAATGAAATGAAGAGTAATGAGAATTAAAGATACTATTTTGAAATTAGCAAGTTTAACTAAACAAGGCATGACTGGAACAAGAGGGGAATAGGGTACTATGCAAGGGTAGAAAAAACCAGAAGAGGTAAAAGTTGACTATTTAGAACTTCTTTGAAAAGAAAAGATGATGTAACTTGTCAACAAATTGAATGATAAAAGCAAGTAAATGAAGGAGTCAGAGACTCAGATTTTAAGTTCCAGTGACTGCAGAATGGATATCTAATTTAATGGACACCAAACTTAAAGAAAGAGGTAAGAATTGGAGAAGGGATGGCATCAACTCAATGTTGCAACTGTGGAATTTTAGGTCTTAGTGAAATCTGCAGGAGATATTTTTAAATTATTCAGATATTTTTATGTTGGTGTTATGCATCTAAAGATGAAGCATTAGAAATGATACTTGATAATGAAAAGAGGGATGATGCTAATGAAAACATGAATGTCTTCTAACAAGATAAGCAAGGACAAAAGCCAAACTCAAGGCTGAGAGTAAGAGGAAAAAATAAAAAGGACATGGAGAGGTGGTAGTTGAACTTGAAGAGATTTGAGCTAACACAACATTCGAGGAGCTAATGGGGTTGATGTGGGAGATTTTCAATAATATGGTGGTTTTTACAACATCCAAGGCCATAAAATATTCATGGGAGAGAAAAGAGACAAATACCACTACTCAATCATCTAAGAAGATTTTCACCATAGAAGGCAAGAAGATTTAAGTAAATTCTTTAAATCACAGAGCTAAATAAATTGACTGAAGTGCAATTTGATATATTTAATAATTTAGTAATTTAGTGAAAAAGAAATTATAAATATATATTTGAGATCAAAGATTACTTAGTTTGGAAGTGTTATAACTTTAATAGTTTGTGGTCTTGTAGATGGCTAGTTTTCTTTTCCAAATTAATTTCCTCTTCCTTCCTGAGTTTGCAGCTGGCCAACTAGAACAGGCATCCTACTTATCTTGCAGCTAGGTCTGCCCATGTGGTTTGCCATACTGGTTAGCCCATTCCAAGCCTCTTATATGAGAGAGAAACAGAATTACATTATTTAGAGCATACAAGAGTATGCACTTTTTTGTTATGAAAGCTTTGCTATCCTCTAATTTATGTAAGAGATATGATTCAGAGTTTATGTAACTCTTATTCATGTAGAGCTGGCTACTGTATACTCACTTTCATGAGAACACCCATCCATAGAAGATTTTGACAGAGTATGAACTATAGTTAAGTCAATACCCAAATGAAACTAGGAAATAGGTATTTTCTACACCTCTGTCCTAAACTTCATGTCATTTGTCATTTTTAATACACAGCATACCATTTCACACCTCTCTGGCAATGTAGATCATCTCCTCTTCTTAGAATAGTCTCTCATTCTTTTCCTGGCTTATTCCACCCAGTTCTGTAAGATCCGGATCATAAAACCTTCCCTGAGTTAACTAGAAAATTAATCTTCCCCTTCTTTTGTCTATATATAAGTGATTCATGTGCAGGACTTTGTACATAGTCTTACTATAGCATATTACACTATATGATAATTATCTTTTTATATTAGTGTCTTCTACTAGACTATGAAAGCCATGTTGACTAGGCAGCATAATTTATTCATTTTTGTCTTTCTATCTTCATGTTTTAAAATTTCTAACACATAGAAGGCTTTAAATTTGGTCCAAGCCAAAAAAAAAATTCTCAGGAGGATAGAGAAAAAAAAATTTCTTTCCTTTGGGATAATAATTGTTTCACTCTTGGGAATTTTAGACCTAGAAAGGAAGGATGTTAGTGAACATGTACAAATTACTGATTCAACAGTTACTCTCTGAAATGGACCTTTTTAGTGCATTTAAATTTGGTCTAACAGGAGCTGAATCATTATCTGCAATGATAGGATCTGTCAGAGAGATTTCCTTTCATCATTAAATAAAAAGTTGAAGAGAATAATAGATGGTATTCCCATTTTATGATTTGAGTAGGACAGGGAATTTAATCAGGTCTGATCCTGTCACTATTTTATGTATGCCCTTGCTCTTGATCAAGAGTGAGGAGCTAAATGATTAAACCTGCATACACAAACACAGACATACAGTCACATGTGCATAAATACACAGCAATATGCACACAGACACCCCTTCTCAAACATCCCTTTATGCACTTTGTTTTATACCCAAACTATGTTCTATGTCAATCTTAAGCTGAAATTCAGACTGTAATCTTGTGTTACAGAAGCAAAAAAAAAACAAACAAAAAATCACCTTAAATGCTATGGTTTTGGTAACATTGAAAAAATAGATATTTTCAAATATTCCCCCACCAGGGGCAGATGGCTGCAAATGACAGGTGTCTATCTTTAATAAAAGGAAAGAAATAGAGAAAAGTGATCCAAAGCACTAAAAAGGGAGTTGAGAAATAGGTGATTTCCACGAGGGGAAAATAGCATAATGTGGATGAAATTATATCAAGAAATATGAACCACTCCTTGACGTTCCCCAGTATTATCAGCCATGCTCATGGACTCTCACTGTCATTGTTCTTACTTTGAGGTAGCTTTGCTCTCCTTGATGTATAGTGGAGTCAGGTGGAGCCTCAGTGAATCAATGTTGAACTCACACTGTAGAAGGGAGCATGAGAAATGGTGTCAGGGAGAGGTGAATCGTCATGGACTGAGGGCTGGTCCTGGTTCTTGACTGAAGTAATTGGCCTTGGGCTACTCACTCTACCTCTTTGCTCCTCAGTCCTCTCAAATGCAAATAAATATATTCCACTAGATGGTCTTAAAATTCCATTGAATCTGAACTCTACTAATTTTTGTTATTCTGAAAAATTCAACAAAGTTCTAAGATTCCATTCTATTACAAATAATTTTCTATTCTATATCCAAATAATTTTCTACTTCTAGAGGAAAATAGAATTTCACAGTGGGCCTTGTCCACTTAGGTCTCATATTTTTCTCTGCTATTAAAACAGCAAAAAAAAATGTTAGATTTCGTTTCTAAGTCTCAAGAAAATTTTATGGCATACATACATGGGTTTATTAGCTGAGGACAGTATTCATAAAGTCTAAGTGCAAAATATCTCAAGTGTAAGAATAATTATTGGTCACTTTACTGTCTCTGAGTTGTCAGAAACGTCCCCTGTGCTTACCCCCAGCTGGTGCTGGCTTTTTTTTCCAGTCCTCTATTCCACTTGGAGTGCCAGCTCCCATTTGTAATTCAAAGTAATATCTTTGCTAAGGAAGGGCTGTTCATTGATATACAGATTGAAGAATCGGTGTGTCCTATTTGATCTATTTGATCAAGCCTTTTTTAGGATCATGTGTTGTACATAAAATGGAAACTCCAAAAGAACACCTGCTCTTTTCTCTCATGTAATAGAAGTCCAGAGGCAGGCATTCTAGAGCTGTTATATCAGAGACCTAAGTGACATATATTTATGGTCGTCTATCTTTATGGTCTGCTATCCAAACAAGTAACTTCTGTCCTCAATATCAACCTATGGATGCAGAAGCTCAAGCCATCATATCCACATTTACAGCAACAGGAAGGATTAAAAGTTGGCTAAATGCTCACTGAGTAGCCTTCCTGGACTTTACCTGCACGTTTTCTGACACCTCATTGATCGGATCTTACATATGGATGCCAAAGTGACTGGAAACTGTACTCTTTAGCTGAGAACATTGACAGAAAGAGGAGAGGTATATTTGGGGCAGAAATTTTCTGCCTCAAACAACAATTATATGCTAAGTACTGTAGGTGTTTGATTACCCAGGTCAGTTATTTCTCCTACTATAAATCTCGGCCAGAAAAGAATAGACTCAGACAGCTCTGGAGGCCTCTGGCTGCTCAGCTCAAAGTCCAGAGGCTTTGCACCTCTGCCACTGCTCCCAGTCCTGTCACTGAAATTCAGAAAGATTCTGCTTTGATAGAAACTTCCTCACCTTTTTCTAGGATGAAGAGCATTTATGTTCATATTTGTTATTGCACAAATCTGCAGAGTGTGGGAAATGCTGCAAGTGCATTTTATTTCCAATAGAACTTACTCTGTCAAATCCCTCCTTGCCTGTAAAACTGTGAATATCTTTTGTGAAATGCCTCTCATAAAATCCTCCCCATTGCTCAGAAGAAGGTGAATGTTTTTATAGCAATTCTTGACTTTAGGTGAGAAAAGAATATTTTCTCAGCATAATGTTGCTGAGACAAATTTTTCTGTCATTTAGAATTATTCCTTTAACAATTGCCTCACAATAGGAAAGACTACAATAGTCTACATTAAAGTAAATTATAATTCCTATATGTTATAATATAAATATATTTTTTGCTCTATCTAGAAAAATAGAATTATCTTTTACTTGAAAAGTTAGGCCTTAGTCATATGGTAGGTTACTTCTGAGGCTGAGAAAAATTGTTTCTGTTTTAAAAATAAATTTAAATGTTTATTTTTTTTTCTGAAAGAAGTTACTAGAGGTCACCAGTAAAATCAATTGCAAAGTTTCATAGGG